>JANEYF010001941.1:0-92440 GCA_029963845.1 Rhamnusium bicolor | reverse complement strand
GAATTGTCGCCAAGTAATGGACATTGAGATTACAATTTGGCAACACTGCCATGGCTTTCGCACACGGCTAGCTTCGTCAGCGGTTCTCAAACAATTTGGTGTATTATTTAAAATATTTTTTTCTGCCATTTCTGAGCGACTTTTACTAAGGTAAATTTTTAGCAATCGACTTCTTTTACCAAGTACTACCTCCCATTAAAAATATATTCCCAAGTTCGTAAACACCCTGTATATATATATATATATATATATATATATATATATATATATATATATATATATATATATATATATATATATATTGTTGTTTTTCAGGTTTTCGCGGGTGGTGAATGTTAAATTCGTTTTCCGGGTATACTCCCGCGTAGGTGATAGGCCCCGAGAGGGGGAGATTTTTTTCAGTTCCGAGTTACCAGAAGCCGCAGTAAGCAGTTATCTGTTAGAACCTGAATATGGCAGATGAGATTCTGCCGAAACGTTGTTCAGACAACCACGGTCCCTCTCGGTGCCTATCACCTACGCGGGAGTATACCCGGAAAACGAATTTCATATATATATATATATATATATATATATATATATATATATATATATATATATATATATATATATATATATATATATATATATATATATATATATATGTATATATATATGAATAGTGGTGAGAGGTATGAAACTTCTCATATGGTCTGAATGCTACTATCCGACCGACATCCTAGATGTCTCTGTGGCGGATAGTGACTTGCATCACAGCAAGTACCGAGAGCGGCGACCCCTAGTGCAGGTGGACTAAACTAATGTGATTAAATATGATTTGAAGGAAACAACTACTCAGCAGGCAAATACCCCGACCTGCATTGAATTACACCTTCAAATCATGATAGATCGATAGCCAATATCATTTGTCAATTCCTAACCAGACATAGATCGATTTCGAACTTATTTGTTCTCTTCAGTATGCCATAGGTTATGGAACAGACAAATGATAGTGGCCGACCTGCTAGTTATATACTAACTAAGGTGAAGTGAATAGTGGTGAGAGGTATGAAACTTCTCATATGGTCTGAATGCTACTATCCGACCGACATCCTAGATGTCTCTGTGGCGGATAGCGACTTGCATCACAACAAGTACCGAAAGCGGCGACCCCTAGCCCAGGTGGACTAAACTAATGTGATTAAATATGATTTGAAGGAAACAACTACTCAGTGGGCAAATACCCCGACCTGCATTGAATTACACCTTCAAATCATGATAGGTCGATAGCCAATATCATTTTTCAATTCCTAACCAGACATAGATCGATTTCGAACTTATTTGTTCTCTTCAGTATGCCATAGGTTATGGAACAGACAAATGATAGTGGCCGACCTGCTAGTTATATACTAACTAAGGTGAAGTGAATAGTGGTGAGAGGTATGAAACTTCTCATATGGTCTGAATGCTACTATCCGACCGACATCCTAGATGTCTCTGTGGCGGATAGCGACTTGCATCACAGCAAGTACCGAGAGCGGCGACCCCTAGCCCAGGTGGACTAAACTAATGTGATTAAATATGATTTGAAGGAAACAACTACTCAGCGGGCAAATACCCCGACCTGCATTGAATCACATTAGTTTAGTCCACCTGGGCTAGGGTGCGCCGCTCTCGGTACTTGCTGTGATGCAAGTCGCTATCCGCCACAGGGACATCTAGGATGTCGGTCGGATAGTAGCATTCAGACCATATGAGAAGTTTCATACCTCTCACCACTATTCACTTCACCTTAGTACATAACTAGCAGGTCGAGCCACTATCATTTGTCTGTTCCATAACCTATGGCATACTGAAGAGAACAAATAAGTTCGAAATCGATCTATGTCTGGTTAGGAAATGACAAATGATATTGGCTATCGATCTATCATGATTTGAAGGTGTAATTCAATGCAGGTCGGGGTATTTGTCCGCTGAGTAGTTGTTTCCTTCAAATCATATTTAATCATATATATATATATATATATATATATATATATATATATATATATATATATATATATATATATATATATATATATATATATATATATATATATATATATATATATATATATATATATATATAATATATATATATATATATGTGTGTGTGTGTGTGTGTATATATATAGCAAAACTAGTTATTGTTAGTAGTTATTATTTATGTTAATAGTTTAGTTTCATTATAATCATTATTGGAGTTTAAGGGGATAAAGATATGACAAATTAATTAATAACTAATAACTACATACGTAGTATTAGAAATTTATATGTAAAAGTTGAAAGTAAAGGGTGTTTCAATAAGAGCGCAATATTTCAAGGTTTAATAAAATATGGGTTTCTGTGGAAAAATATTGAAATATTTATTGAGTTATAATGTAGACATTTGGGAGTTATGTACGGAACAACACATCTGGTAAATGGCCGCCACAGCTTTGCTGGCACATGCGTACTCTTAACGAAATTTTGAATAACCAAACCGAGAAATGACACGACCAGGAAAAGACTCGTGCAAGACCGTCAATGTTTCACTGGCGGTATCCCAAGTGGCACCGTCCTGCTGAAACCACATGTCGTCAAGAGCAATATCTTCCAATTGAGGCTCAAAAAACTGGGTTAACATAGCACGATAACGTTCGCCATTCACCGTTACTGAATTACTTGCCTCGTCTTCGAAGAAAAACGGCGCAACGATTCCTCCAGACCACAATGCACACCAAACAGTGACACATTTTGGATGCATTACTTTCTGATGGATCATTCGTGAATTTTCTGAGCCCCATATGCGGCAGTTCTGCCTATTAACCAAACCATCGAGGTGAAAATGGGCCTCCTCATTGAAAATGATTTTGTCCGCAAAATCGGCATTCACTTCTTGTTGTTCAAGGATCCAATTGGTGAACTCTCTTTGCTGTACATGATTTGTTGGCAGAAGTTGTTGAGTCAATTGGACTTTGTAGGCATGGAGATGCATATCTTTAGTGAGAATACGCAGAAAAGTGGCTGTTGTAACGTCCAATTCATGTGCACGATGACGAATCGACGTCCCTGGACTCTCGGACACGCTCTGGCGAACTGCCGTGATGGTTTGTTCTGAACGAACTCTACGAGCTCGTGTCGTATGTCTCACATCACTAACCGAACCAGTACCTTCAAATTTTTCAAAAAATATAATCGCACTATAAAATGGCCTATTAGGCAGCGGTTTATCTGTCAAACGTAATTATTTAACGCGAAATATGAAAAATGGTAGCAAATAAAATGGCCACGTCTTTTATCGTACATAGGCCCAGTGAAATATATAAATATATATGTATACGTAGAATACTATACATCGTGCCAACAGCGGGTCGCTACTTTAAAAAAATAAATTTGAAAGAAAGGTGTATGTCTGTGTAATCACCGTGTAAATACCGCGTTTATTTTTCGTTTCAGATGCATTACCGATGCTTATGACTATTAACCAACAATGGGCCGACAGAATCATGTTTGCTGGGGAATTATCAAGTGCAGTAGATGATATAAATATCTATTTTTTATTTATTAGAAAAGTGGTAATTAATTAACCTCATACATTTTTTTAATGTTCTTTCGAATAATTGTCTGATCGTAAGTTCTAAAAAATTTTTCACTATATCTTCAAAGTAACTGAACAGGCATGATGGCACATTTTTTGAATTATTACCAAGGTTTTGGACAAAAAATGTGAACAAATTACCACATATGAAAAGGCTATTCCTCCATATCACCACAAAATTTTACTTACAACTAATAAGGTGGATACAAGCCTTTGAAATCTAATGATCTAATTTTTTTTTTGCAATGAGCAGACGGTATTTATTTTATTAAAGGCAAATTTGGCAAAAAACTCAATCAAAATATGTAATATAAGAAGCTGAGTAAGCCTTGGAAAGAAACAATCAACTGTTGAATAGAGAAAATATGTCTTATTCAAAAATCGTGAAAACGATTAATTTTGAAATTTTTTTCTAAAAATAATGCATTTTCAACACAGTGATCCTAATTAGCATTTCCAAAGAAATTTATGTAGAAAATTCAAACTTTCTAAATAATTTAATAAACAATGTTTTACAAATTTTCAGTTTGGCAGAATCATCAGCAGGAATTACAATGGACTACGGTGAAATGAGTTCACTCCAATATGAAATGAATTTATTTAGCACAGAATGCAAAACTGAACTTCAAGATAAGATATTACCTGATGCAATCCCTTGGGTAAAGATGCACAAGTGTGAAATATGCACATATGAAACCAAATACAAAAGCGCTCTTAATGTGCACATGTTGACTCATAAAAATTCAAAAAAGATAAAGATGTACAAGTGTGAAATATGTATATATGAGACCAAATACAAAAGTTATCTTAATGTGCACATGTTGACTCATAAAAATTCCAGAAAAATAAAGATATACAGGTGTGAAATATGTACGTACAAGGCAAAACAAAAAAGTTATCTTACCAATCATATGTTGAACCATAAGAATCCATCAGAGGTGAAAAAGCACAGTTGTGAATTATGTACATACAAGACAAAAAAAAAGGAGTGATCTTAACAGACATATGTTGATCCATAGGAATCCCTCTGAGATAAAAATGCACAGGTGTGAAATATGTACATATGAGACCAAATACAGAAAGTGTCTTAATGTGCACATGTTGACTCATAAAAATTCCACAGAGATAAAGATGTACAAATGTGAAATATGTACATACGAAGCAAAAATCAAATATTATCTTACCAAACATATGTTGACACATAAAATTCCCTCAGAGGTAGAAATGCACAGGTGTGAAATATGTACATACAAGACAAAACAAAAGTATATTCTTACCAGACATATGTTGATCCATAAGAATCCTTCAGAGATAAAAATGCACAGATGTGAAATATGTACATACAAGACAAAAAAAAAGGAGTGATCTTAACAGACATATGTTGATCCATAGGAATCCCTCAGAGGTAAAAATGCACAGATGTGAAATATGTACATATGAGACCAAAATCAGAAGGTATCTTAATGTGCACATGTTGACTCATAAAAATTCCTCAGAGATAAAGATGTACAAATGTGAAATATGTACATACGAAGCAAAAATCAAATATTCTCTTACCAAACATATGCTCACACATAAAATTCCCTCAGAGGTTGAAATGCACAAGTGTGAAATATGTACATACAAGACAAAACAAAAGTATATTCTTACCAGACATATGTTGATCCATAAGAATCCCTCAGAGGTAGAAATGCACAGGTGTGAAATATGTACATATGCGACCAAATACAAAGGTAGTCTTAATGTGCACATGTTGACTCATAAGAATTCCTCAGAGGTAAAAATGTACAAGTGTGAAATATGTACATACGAAGCAAAAACCAAGAGACATCTTACTAGTCATATGTTGATCCATAAGAATCCCTCAGAGGTAGAAATGCACAGATGTGAAATATGTACATATGAGACCAAATACAAAAGTGCTCTTAATGTGCACATGTTGATACATAAAAATTCCTCAGAGATAAAGATGCACAAGTGTGAAATATGTGCATATGAGACCAGTTACAGAAATAATCTTAAGGTGCATATGTTGATACATAAAATTCCTTCAGAGGTAGAAATGCACGGGTGTGAAATATGTACGTATAAGACCAAATACAAAAGTGCTCTTAATGGGCACATGTTGACACATAAAAATTCCTCAGAGATAAAGATGCACAAGTGTGAAATATGTACATATGGGACCAAATACAAAAGTGTTCTTAATGTGCACATGTTGACTCATAAAAATTCCTCAGAGGTAAAGATGCACAAGTGTGAAATATGTACATACAAGGCAAAAAGGAAGAATTATCTTACCAAACATATGTTGACACATAAGAATCCCTCAGAGCTAGAAATGCACAAGTGTAAAATGTGTACATATGCTACCAAATACAAAAGTTATCTTAATGTGCACATGTTGACTCATAAAAATTCCTCAGAGATAAATATGTACAAGTGTGAAATATGTACATACAAGGCAAAGAAAAAGCGTTATCTTACCAGTCATATGTTGAACCATAAGAATCCCTCAGAGGTAAAAATGCACAGGTGTGAAATATGTACATACGAGGCAAAAAGAAAGTGTTATCTTCACAAACATATGTTGATCCATAAGAATCCCTCAGAGCTAGAAATGACTGTCCAATGCAAACAATCATTAGCTCTCAGTAAAATAAAATAAATTTGCACCAACGATTTGTTGTCTGGTAGTCAATACTTATTAGATTTTTTTTTCAGAACTTTTGTTTATATTTCCAATAATTTTTTCCGGCTGTTATGTTTAATTCATTCGGTACCAAAAATATTAAGTATTACTAACGATATGAAATATAGCAACCATGTAGAGTGATAATATTACCACTTCAGCTTATAACTGAACTTGAAAACTCAATTCAATATTTGACTTGCATGTTCCTACTTCTACAAATAAGAAACGCAAATACCCTATATGGTACACACCGGAAATAATAAAGAATATAAAACTGAAAAACAAGTATCGTAAAAAGTATAATAAATCCCCTAAAGATACTGACTCTGGAGATTTTAAGCGCATTAGGGCACTGGTGAAATCACAAATTTCTGAAACGGTTGAAACTGATTTAACAGGTGATCCCAAACAATTTTGGTCCTATATACATAATGAGAAAGGCCAAACGAGGATACCGGGTAAAATGCACAATAATGGTATAATTCATGACAATCCTCAAAGCATTGTGAGTAACTACTTTAATAGTGTATATTTAAGGCCATCAAACGAATTATTACCTATCAATAATACATTTAACTATCCGTGCATTAATCTTATACAACTGTCAGAAGTTGACATATCTAAAGCCATTAAAAAGTTAAAGAATAAAATGACCTCTGGCCATGACCAGATTTCCAGCTTCCTGATAAAGGACTGCTCTAATGTACTTATTGTTCCGCTGTTAATTTTATTCAATCTGTCGTTAAGAACATCTAAATTCCCTGAATGCTGGAAACTGGCTAGAGTTTGTCCCATACATAAAAGTGGTGACATAAGTGATATTCATAACTACAGAGGTATTTCTATTCTGCCCAATTTTGCAAAGGTTTTCGAGGTCTCGGTGTACAACGTAATATATCCCGCTATAAAAAACGTAATTTCGACCTGTCAGCATGGCTTTATGGAAAATCGCTCTACAATATCAAATCTAGCTTGTCTAACCCAATTTATTTCAAATGTTCTAGACAAACGAAGGCAAGTAGATGTGGTATACACCGACTTTTCAAAGGCCTTTGATCGCATCGATCATAGACTTTTAATTAGCAAACTGAATAACTGTGGTTTTAGTCATATACTTGTTAAATTTTTTGAATCCTACTTACAAGACAGATTACAATATGTTCAGTATAATGGTTTCAAGTCAAACACATATGTTGCAACCTCTGGCGTACCTCAGGGATCGAATTTAGGTCCGCTCCTATTCTCAATATTTATCAATGATTTATGTGACGCATTGAATTGCAACAAACTTCTCTTTGCGGATGATCTAAAATTATTTAGTGAAGTTGCTACAGTAGACGATTGTACAAGATTACAGGAACAAATAAATGTCATTGAGAACTGGTGCCTAGTAAATAAGTTACATATGAATATTTCAAAATGTAAAGTTATGACTTATACACGAAAGGTTAATTCAGTGGAATATTCGTATAGTTTTAACAGCATCACTCTATCGCGGTGTGAAAATATTAAAGATTTGGGTATACTGTTCGATTCCAGATTAGAATTCGCAGGACACATTAATTCAATAGCAAAATCTGCGTTAAAAATACTTGGCTTTGTAATAAGAAATTCAAGAAATTTTACTAATGCGCAAGCATTAAAAACACTATATTTTTGTTTTGTGCGTTCTAAGTTGGAGTATGGTTCTGAGATATAGAATCCTATTTATGAGGTACACTCACAATCACTAGAATCTGTTCAACGGATGTTTTTAAAATACTTATCATTTAAAGTAGATCACCAGTACCCCGAACAGGGATATCCGAATTATTTAATGTTAATAAGATTTAATATGGACTCACTCGAATGTAGAAGAACTATGTCAAATTTAATGTATATTTACAGACTTATCAATAATACAATAGACAACCCCGAACTTCTCTCCCAAATAAATTTCAGAATTCCACGTTTAGGCTCCCGTCAAACATCGACCTTCGCACTACCACTAAAGCGAACAAATATTCTGGCTAAATCGCCTATTTATTCTATGATGGAAATGTATAATTCCCTTGGTGGACATTGTGACATATTTAGTCTTTCTCCAAATAATTATTCCAAGACCATAAAACTATCCATTAGAGACATGTAACCCAAACTTAATTTTATACCCGTAATTTTAAATTAATTTTAATTTTAAGTTACTGTAGGGTAAATAACTGAATCTTTAAAATTAACTGTTTTTTGTCCTTTATATTTTGTTATTGACAAGTTGCATTTTGTAGGATGTAAGTACTTTACTTTATTTCTTTATTATTATTATTTTTTTGTTTTTGTATATTTATAATTTGTATTTTATATATTATATCTCGTAGAATTGTCCTGTAACTGGAGTATTCTGTTGGGCAATAAATCCATTTTTTTTTTTTTTTTTTTTTTTTTTTTTTTTTTTTCGGAATATCCGATGCCGGTCAGTCCTCCCGTGGCCTCCGACGCCTCACGGGAGTCGCGCCGGCGCATCAACTACAGCCACTCCCCACATCCCGCAGGGTTAGTGACTGTAGATACCAGAATCGTGTGCCCTAAGCAGACGGAGAGAACCCAGAATGACCGCCTTCTGCATTTGACCTGCCAGCCACTCGGCTGGTTTTTGGCAGGCCGGTATGATCTTCAGTTCCGAGAGCAGCGTAGGCTTTATCCCTCCGAGTACACCGATAATAAGGACGACCATTTTGACCGAGTAGCCTGGGTACAGCACTTGGAGCTCGTACCGGAGATCGCGATATTTGGTCCGTTTCTCCTCCTCCTTCAAGGTGATGTTTTTCTCCGCAGGTGCCGAGAACTCGATAACATACATCACCTTGAGTTGATGGTCGAGGAGGACTATGTCAGGCTTGTTGGCTTGGATTAGCCTGACAGTCGGGAACGAGTAGTTCCAGTAAATCCGGCATTTCTCGTTCTCGACAACGGACTCAATATCTCCGGGGACGTAAGGCAGCACTGGTGTCTGGTCTACCCCGTACGAGTGCCTTAGATGGTAGTATAGCACTCGTAAAGCCGCGTTATGTCGGTGGATGTAGGCCGAAATCGCATATATGGGGCATGCAGAAAGTAAGTGCATGAGCGATTCCGGCGCCTGATGGCAGGTCCTGCAGTTGATATCAGGAACCTCTACACGCCACACGCGGCTACGGTAGACCAAGGTGTTGATAACACCATCTTGGCAGGCCATAATGAATCCCTCGGTCTCCGACTTAAGCCCTGCTGACCTTAGAAAGGCGAAGGTCAGCCTGGTCGATAAACCCAGTGTTTCTATGTTCTTATAGAAGACACCATGCTGGGGTTTATCGACGTGCTGCCGAAACAGATTTTCCTGTTCGGCAGCTCTTATTCGGGCTTTCAGACGATTTGGCTGAAGTTCGGTGACTGACTCAACATCAGCACCTCGCCGGCCTCCTCGCCTGATGTCAAATGCGAGACCGAGTTCATCTGCGGCTCTTTTTGCTGCCTTGAACAATCCTGCTCCCACTCCTACAGTTTCGTGATGTTTTACGAACCGCAAGAGGGGATCTGAGCTCCTGAGTATGTTACATGCCATACTCAGTACTACTCTGCCATGCGTACACTCCAGGCTCAAGAGTCCTCGGCCCCCCCGTTGACGTGGGAGGTACACACGAGGAACGGACGATCTAGGATGAATACTTCTGTGAATATTCATCATCTTGCGGGTATCTCTGTCTAATTGGCGCAGCTCATCTACCCTCCACTTTACTACTCCGAAGGAGTAGAGCAGAATCGGAACGGCAAGCATATTAGTTGCAGACACCTTGTTCTTCCCCGAAAGTTCGGAAGACCAAATCTTTCGGAGGCGGTGTCTGTACTTGCCGCGGAGAGAATCCTTTATTTGTGTCACATCTTGGATGTGCCTTTGTTGCACACCCAGGTATGTATAGGTCTCTCCGGCATCCAGATGTCTTAGGATGCTTCCGTCTGCGAGCTGCGCATCATCAGAGAATTCCCCACATCGTCCTCTCTTGAGGTGGACGACTGCACATTTGTCCAACCCGAACTCCATACCAATTGCCCGCGTATATTCTTCGACCACCCTAAGAGCGTTTTGTAGTTCACGCTCTCCGGAGGCATAAAGTTTAAGGTCATCCATATAAAATAGATGGGTGACCTTATGCCTCCGGTCGCTGGGTGGCCCACATTGATATCCGCGGGTTTGGCGGAGCCCAACAGACAACGGCAGCAGTGAGATGCAGAAGAGGAGAGGGCTCAGGGAGTCACCCTGGAAAACTCCTCTCCCTAAATGCCACCTGCTCTGTCGTGACCCGCTGCGCACCTGATGTTATGGTGAAGCGGGTCTTCCAGAGCGGCAGCAGCTGTTCTATGCATCTCACTAGTGGTGCTGGTACCGCAAGACATTCGAGCAAGTACAACAATAGCTCGTGCGATGTTGTATCAAATGCCTTGCGGTAATCAATCCAGGCCATCGATAGATTCCGCTTGTATTGCACAGAATCCTGTGTAATACAGCGGTCTATCAGCAGGCTGTCCTTGCAACCTGCCATGCCCTTCTTGGCACCACGCTGTTCGTGTATCTGCTGGAAGACCGGATCAACAGACCTCAGTGTCCTAGCATACAAGATACGTGTAAATATCTTGTAGCAAGAATTGAGGCAAGTGATCGGTCTATAATTCCTCGGGTCGGAAAGATCCCCCTTTTTGGGGATAAGCACAGTACGTCCCTCGACGAACCAGTCCGGAATCTGCTGCCCCTCGTTCAACCATGAGTTGAAAACTCGCGCCAGACGGCGGTGAGTGGAAGGAAATTTCTTCCACCACCAGTTGTTAATGCCGTCTGGGCCCGGGGCAGCGAAGTTCTTCGTACCAACAAGTGCTTGTTGGACTTCCTCCGTACTGATTGCCGGGCACACTTCTTCTGGCTCTTGAAGATGTCTGTGGCACAGAGCCTCGAAGTGTGCAATTGACGGAGTGTCGCTATTGAATGGACGCGTTGTTTCGTAGATTCCCTTCCAGAAGGTTTCGACACCTTCTACAGTCGGCGGATTGTCGACAACACGCTGTGGCTCTTGAAAGAGGCGGGAAGGATTCGTACGGAACAAATTGTTTTGTTCCATACTCCTCACTCGCCTCTTTAATGTTTTCTTTATCGCCATGAGCGCTCGGATCCTATCTAGACAGTGCTGCTTGGTGGTAAGCATCACTGTCAGATTTAGAGTATGGTGTTGACGTCTTAATCCGGCTGCTATGCGCCGGATTCTGGGAGTAAAAACTCTACCAGACGTCTTATATTCCACCACACTCTGGATCCGAGAAGCGTGTTGTCTGGCCGACTGTATCTTGCCTTCGATTTTTTGTACACGCCGCTTGGCTTTCTCGACCCCGTGATTGGTTGACCTCTCACGGGGGGACGAGTTGCTTCGCGGCGTTGTACACGGCACAGTTGATTTGCCAGATGTCTACATCTTCCGGAATTTCCTCATCGATAACCGCGTCCATTCTAGCCAGGTCTTGTGGCTTTAGGTTAGCCCTGGTGTTAAGGCTAACCCTCGTCCTTAAGTCTACACCGGTGAACTCTAAAGGATGTTCCCCATCAGCTGGTAATTGCCGCGGTGGTACTGCGGCTGGCAGTTCTTCCAGTTGACGGGGTGCCCTTACGTAACCTGTCCTGAGCAGAAAGGATACTTGATCTCTCAGATGTTGTTGAGAGAAGGCGCGATGCTCTGGGTGCATTTCGCACCAAAGTGCATGCATTCGCGCCATGTATCCCCTTCGCTCAGGTTCGCTACTCTCGCGGCAGGTCAGCAAGTCATCCCGAAGTTCCCTCGTCCACTTAAAGCGTCCATGTTCATTGCCTTGGTTGTCAACGTTGAGACCATCCGGTAAGGCCCCTCCCACCTGTCTCTGACCCCCATCCGGTTGGGGTCGATTGTGAGGGGCCCTTCTTAGATTATAAGGAACCCAAGCAGTAAAGGTAGCAGGGTGGTTAGCCCTGGTACCCCGGCCGGCATTAGTCAGGCAGAGTTGCCTCTGCCTGTCCAGGGTGCACCAACGTGGAGGTTGCCGGTCCTTTGCACCCCTTGCCGGCCCTTTGCACCAATCCATTATTATTATTATTATTATTATTATTATTATTATTATAACTGTGGAACGCTGGCCTTTCTATTTAGTTATTAACGGCGATATAGAAAATTGCTCGACCAATTATTGAACCGAAAGGAACGAATATTGTTGAGTTTGTTTCATATAGGTGCGTACCTAATTTGAACCTTCAGTTCAGCTGCAACATATGTAGGGTGCAGACGTAAAAGTTAATCGTATTTATGGTTTTCTGAAATTTTCAGGGGTGCTTCATTGAATCGAAAGTTAACGAATTTTTGTCGATATAATATTAATTATCTAGTATGATAACTTCAGTTCACCTTGATTTGTAGTGTGAAGATGTAAAAAAGTAAATCATGCAACGAACTAATTTATTTCTAGTGTGTGTTTTAGTTCATATGCCAATAAAAAAGAGGGCGCTGCTTACATGTCGCTGATACAGATTGATTTTTATCTTGTCCTGTCAGTCTTTCGACTCCTTGAACGAATCAGTTGATAAGTCCTCCAGAAAATGTAAAAGTTTATTATTTTTTTAGTTCATCTGCAACATTTGTATGGTGCAGACGTAAAAGTTAATCGTATTTATTGAATAGTTTTCTGAAATGTTCAAGGGTGATCTATAGAACCGAAAGTTAACGAATATTGTCGAGATAGTTACATGTAACACTAGTTATCTAGCGTGATAACTTTAGTTCACATTTGTAGTGTGAAGACGTAAAAAAAATTAATCGTACAATGTACTAATTTGTTTCTAATGTGTTTTAGTTCATAGGCTAAGAAAAGCGGGCGCTGCTTACATGTCGCTGATATAGTGAAAGAATTCAGTCCTCAGGGATATTAGAATTTAAAATAGTCAGTTCCTGAGAATAAAGACTCCGTTGAATGGGTTAAATGTGCCATCAATCAAGTAATTGAGAAAGGAACGGAGGATCTTCAATCAGATGATCAAGTCGGATTTTCAATATGTTCCAAAATTTTAACAATGGTGACAGGTGGATACGTTTTCAACCCATAGAAAAAGACGTTTGACAATGTGTGGGATGTCATCGCTGGAGTATATCAATCAAAAAGTTATGGCCTCGTACAGAAACGTTTTGCCTTGGAGTAACTTCGGTGTGAATGCCTATAGGAAGATGACGTGGTAGAAATTATAGCAACTTTCAAAAAGAATGCATCATGTGCAAAGGTGTTGTAACCATAAATAATAAGGACAATATGTGCTTACCCCGAGCTCTGGTTGTTGGTAAAGCCCACGGTGATAAGGATCCTGACTACGGGAAATATTCTAAAAGATACCAGAAAAATCCAAACTCAGAGCCACACTTCTGATGAACGTTATTGGTGTCACTATCTCCGTATGTGGGGCTGGTTCTCCAGAATTTGAAATGTTTCAGCAGTACTTCCAACATTATAAGATTGTAGTGTACGACTATGGTAAAGGACGTGACGTTATCTTCAAGGACATAAATGAAGGTCCCTTTGAATTTACTATATCATGAAAGGCATTATACTGTGGTAACATCCATGATTGCTGCTTTTCGTTGTATTTATTACCGTGAAAACTGTCATACCTTACAATGTGAAAGAAAGCTATAGTTACGGAGGAACTTGCCCATGTTGTTGTCATCCCCGACATGCCCGCAAGATCCAATAAAAATAAAATGTGCTGATTGTAATAGATGATTTAGAGGACAGACATGTTTTAATAACCATAAATAGCAAGGATCGGAAGGAAAAAGTACCGTATGTGCAGAAATTGTACGTTGCACACATTGCTTCAAAACAGTAAAACGTAACAGACAGCACATCTATGACGATATTTTTTTGTAAAATTTACTGACTGTATCAGCCGACCACCTCTGCTATATGCGACCGGACACAAGAGAATCAAATATCGATAACAATTTTTATATTTTATGATTTGGAAACGGAACAGGAATAACTGGATCTCTCCTACACGAGCTTAACTTGAGCATTTTTAAGAAAATATTTGCGGAAAATGTCCTAAACTACAAATATTGATTGTGAGGCCTGTTTAGCAATTTCTTGAATATGATTTGATTCAGAGAAAAATTTTCAAGAACGTGATAGTTTTAGCACACAATTTCCAAGGGTTTAATGTGCCAATCCTTTTAAACCACATTCTAATAAAGACAGACTTGAGGCCTGAATAGAGCATTTGCACGGGACGTCACGTTTTTCAAAGTCGTTGCTTGGTGGATAAACATAACAAATTATAACCTCACTACAGTACTGTATAATATAAAAATACCATTGTACTTATTTAATAACTTTCAATTTTTGTCTCCTTACATTTTTAATTAAAATGTCAAGTTTTTGTTCTGTGTTAGGTTGTGAAAATAACATGATGAGAGACTGTCAGTTTTTATAGAATTCCATCAGTCCATGATAATCATAAAAAATATAATCAATTGCCGTGTGATAATAATCGCAATACATGATCAAAACCAAATTTTCTGAAACAGCAAACAGGAATACGTTCACAATAAAATATTACAACCAATCACCAAACTATTATGTGACTAAATACCATTTGAGGTTATAGTCTCTTCTTTCTTTACCTCCAAGCAAGTTAGCCACGCCCATAAGGTCATGCTGCAGATGCACTATTGATAATGCATGGGACGAAATGGTAGTGATGAAAGTAGGGAACGTAAAGTTTTTGGATTCCCTTAATTATTTCCCTATGGCGTTATCGAAACTGCCCAAAGCGTTTGGACTTGGATACAGTTTTAAGAAGGATTACTTTCCCCGTTTATTCAATACCAATGACAACGCAAATTATCAAGGGCTGCTACCAGCTGTGCAATATTATAACCCAGGGAACATGAAAGAGGACGCTAGAAAAATGTTTCTCAACTGGTATGAAAAGAACAGGAATTACGTATTTGATATGCAGAAGGAAATAGTTGAGTACCGTGTCTCTGATGTTGAAATTCTGGCTGCTGCACATGTCTTAAATTCCGCGATCAGCTGCTTGATACCGGAGACGTCTGTTTATTTACTGAAGCTTGTACAATAGCCTCTACGTGTAATATGGTATTCAGACGAAATTTCTTAAAACCGAATACAATCGGATTAATCCCAAAGAATGGTTACCGTTGGCGAGATAACCAGAGTATAATTGCTTCTCAATGGCTTGTGTTGGAAGAATTACAAAGATGCATCAATATACAACATGCTGTAAAACAGAATGAAGCCAGAATTCATGAGGTCAAAGTGGACGATTTTTGCTCAGAAACTAATCAAGTATTTGAATTTTACGTTTGCTATTTTCATGTTTACTCCACCTGTTTTAAGTATGGTCGAAACGATCCCCTTGAAGAGAATCAGTTAGAAACTTTAAATTTAAGATATGAGGCTACGATGGTTAAATCAAATAGATTAAGAGACTTAGGATATGATGTTGTAGAGACATGGGAATGTAGTTTTTGTAAAGCAAATGATCGAAAATAACAAAATTAAAGAATAATCAGAAAACCATCCCCTTCTTACGTCGACATATATAAACCCTCGAGATGCCTTTTGTGGTGGGCGAACAGGTAACACCTATAAATATTTAGCATCAAAGATGAAGATAAAATAAAATACTCAATATATTGAGCAGTTTCTATAGAGAGAGGATGTAAAGATGGCTTTTCACGTAATTCTAAAAAAACCCTGGACTAAGGTTACTAGCCAAACTAATTTTAAATTCATTTTGGAGAAAGTTTGGTCAGAGAGAGAACCAACCAAGGACGAAAATAATTAACAGCCCTAAAGAAGTCTTTAATATGTTTATCAGTCCCTCAGTATTAATTAATAGCGCTTTAGATGTTAACGATAATACTATTGTTCTCAATTATGAAATGAGAGATGAAGTGTATGACCCACTGTGTACGATTAACGTCGTTATAGCTGCTTATGTTATAACACAGGAGGCGCGTCTTAAATGTTATAGTTATCTGGAAAAGATAGAAAATAAAGTTCTCTATTATAACACGGACTCTGTTATTTACATATCAAGGGAAGCAGAATTCGACGTTCTCACTGGAGAATTTATTGGTAACATGACAGATGAATTGGAATGTTATGACACCGGCTCGTATATTACCGAATTTTCTAACGAAAGTCCCAAAATTATGCATATCTTTTGTATTCACCGATTTCAGGATAATATCATGAAGTATGCAAGGTGAAGGGAATAGCTCTAAATTATTCAGCTTCCCAGTTGGCCAATCAAAATGCTTAAGGAGAAGATTTTAAAGCCATCAGCCAGTTTATATTCGGTCCAAAAATATTAGAAGAACGAGGGAACATGAGGTTATAATTAGAGAAGAGAAAAATTTATCATCCAAATTCTATGAAGAGAAAATTTTTAGATGACTATGGCTGTCCCTTATGGCTATAAGAAACCTAGGCTTGTCTAATTTATTTTATGTTTATCCTATTACTATAATCATGTAAACATTTATTTGTTAATATTTATTATTAATATTATTTATTCACATCTTATCGATAACTTGCTCCTTACTGGGAGTGCAAACCAAATTGTTAATTTTGAATATACAGGAGTATAACAGTAAGCGATTATCAAGAATCTGAAGGTAACGGTTGTGACCACAGCTCTTTTCAGGTCTCAACAAGTATAAGAATCTAGAAAATCAATACTTACATCATACATCACCTGCGAAAACGTAAAACCATCATATTATGTCTATGAAATTTTAAAGGACATAGGCAGCTTTAATACAATCCTATGATTATAGTATTGTGTAAAAATTTTTTTAGAAAACAAATATTTGTCATTTCCGTAACGTAAAAATAGAAAATTAAATATGGGATGCAGCAATCTATCTATTGTCACCTTAATTCTAAATGCATACCTACTTTTGTATTCAGATTGTTTTTGCAGACTTTTTGGTGCCATAGTAACTAAGCTGGGTTTATATAATCAATTAATCGACTTTCTGAAAAATGTAAATTTTCGATTTGTTTTGTAGGAGGCAATAATACACTATGTTAGTAGAATTATTAATATAATGCAAGTAAAATAAACAAAATAAATTCAAACAAATTTTATTCTATATTTACTAACTGTGTATCCTACATTTCTAAATAGTGATTGTAAATAAACTATTAAAAAATCCCATACCTTGCAAATGTATGGTTTAAACTTAAATATATTTATTTAAATAAAATAAAACATACCTATAATATTAATGTTTACATATATATATATATATATATATATATATATATATATATATATATATATATATATATATATATATATATATATATATATATATATATATATATATATATATATATATATATATATATATATATATATATATATATATATATATATATATGTATATATATATATATATATATATATATATATATATATATATATATATATATATATATATATATATATATATATATATGTATATACCGGGTGAGTCACGAATTGCGCTCGCCCCGATATCTCCTAAAATATTTGGAATAGAAAAATGAAATTTCGAGGGCTTATTATACGACTAAAATGCCATCTTTTCAATAAAAAATCAAGTTTGGTGCACATCCGATTTGACCACAACTTTCGATTTTTTAAATGAATGAATGAAATGAATGGCGTTATCCCAAACACAAAGCTGTTTTTTTAAGGAAAAAAATTGCACTTATTATAAAAAATGACGTATACTATACTCCAAACCGTTCAGTGTTATTGGGGTGAGGGATATAATGCAAATCGTTAGATATATCCAGTATAAAAAGTGACAGATGTCTGTGAAAGTGCAAATTTTTTTTTATTTTATTTCTCCATAACGGCTTCTCTCCGGCGAAAAAAAACTTCATATTCGTGTTCAGCGTACCTTGTTTGGGGGGGGGGTAGAAAATTTTTCAAGAAAATTTAAGCATCTTATCGTATACTAAATAATTACCAACCTAAGTTGTTTTACACTGCGTAAATAAAACTGAGATACTCTCAGAGATAAAATAACATTTTTTTTAATAGTTTGCGTCAATTTCTTTTGACATACCTAGTCTCCGTAACCATTAACCAAATTAGTTAAGATCGGTGGTACAGTACACAGTCTTCACCGTCCTTCAACATAACAAAAAATCAACACGCTTAAATAAATATTTATTAATTTTTCTCTCAACGTCACGTAATGTTTAAGGGCCAATCTTATTCAGAATTGTTTATTGTACAGGGGAATTTTTATTTAACGAGCATAATATGCAGTAAGGTCTACTTGTTTCATATAAAAATTAATTTCCTTTTATATTGTTCATAAAATAAGTTTCCATGTAGAAACTTCACTATACAACTTGACGATATAAGATTGACACTTGGGATTCGTACAAAACCATAAGACATATATATTGAATATATACCATAAGACATATATATTGAATATATATATATATATATATGTATATACCGGGTGAGTCACGAATTGCGCTCGCCCCGATATCTCCTAAAATATTTGGAATAGAAAAATGAAATTTCGAGGGCTTATTATACGACTAAAATGCCATCTTTTCAATAAAAAATCAAGTTTGGTGCACATCCGATTTGACCGGAAATGCCCACAACTTTCGATTTTTAAATGAAACACCCTATATATTTTTACATTTTTGGAATCTAGAGGAAATTTTGAATACAATACATCCATTTTGGTCACTTTTTGATAAACATTAAAAATTTTATTAAAAAATCTATTTCTGAATCCAGAGTGCTGTGGTGCCCAAAATATATTTTAGTTTGTGTGCTACGTTACTATAAAAATAAAAAGAGCAATATGATTGCATTACTTAATTGTCTAGAGGCGTTTAAAATTTTTAAATGTGATTTTTTACCCACTAACTCGGTTTTTTTAAATGGGAAGTTAATCGTTCACCAACATTTTTAAATACCCCATTTTCATACGAATCTAATGATACCAAAATTTTGAAAATCCGCTCAGAAATATTTGAGATTTCAGCCAAAATACAATGCAACCAAGCTTTTAGAAACATGCGGCTAATAGATTAGTGGGCTTTGGAAACTAAAATGACACATTTCTGTTTAAAATCTGGTAACCTAATAACATTGGAAAAATCATAGTAGCCATTGAATGTAATAAAACAATATAAACAGCACTCTGGATTCAGAAATAGATTTTTTAATAAAATTTTTAATGTTTATCAAAAAGTGGCCAAAATGGATGGATTGTATTCAAAATTTCCTCTAGATTCCAAATATGTAAAAATATTTCATTTCATTTAAAAATCGAAAGTTGTGGGCATTTCCGGTCAAATCGGATGTGCACCAAACTTGATATTTTATTGAAAAGATGGCATTTTAGTCGTATAATAAGCCCTCGAAATTTCAATTTTCTATTCCAAATATTTTAGGAGATATCGGGGCGAGCGCAATTCGTGACACACGGTATATATATATATATATATATATATATATATATATATATATATATATATATATATATATATATATATATATATATATATATATATATATATATATATATATATATATATATATATATATATTTTTTTTTCTTTTCTTGACCGTTAATATCAATTAATATTGATAGTTTTTTTTGTGGGTATTTCGTTCAGGTATAACATTTAATTTTTTTCTAACGTTTCGGTTTATTACACCATCAGAGAAACTATTAATTATTAGGAATTTGTTTTAAATTTTGCTAAGTTATTTGGTTGTCTGTTTTAACGAAACTTGTTGCGTTAAAACAGACAATCAAATAACATGTAACAAAATTTAAAACAAATTCCTAATAATAATAGTTTCTCTGGTGATGGTGTAATAAACCAAAAACGTTAGAAAAAAAATTAAATTAGTTATACCGAACCGAAATCCCCACAAAAAAAACTATCAATATTGATTAATGTTTACATAAGCTTTTGACATTTGCTTTGTTAATATTCTGAAAAACTTGGATTAAAGATTAAAAAATATGCCACAAATTTTAATCACACTAGTTTAGTCGATGTCCTCATCCCAACAGTACCACGTTCAAATATCCAGGGACATCCTGAAATTAAAAAGAATTTATAATTTCTGAAAATAAGAGAAGTCAATAATTATTGTAAATATTACTGGAGATAAAAAAGTTTAATACTTTTAAAATACTCAAAACAGAAACAACAATGTTAAAACATTAAAAAGAATTAATTTAGAAACTTTCAGAAAAGATTTTAGGAATAGCATACAAAATTTCACTTAGACATAACCAAATACGACACATATAAAATGTATAAATTTTCAGGTATTGATCCATACTGCATGTTGCTGCTCTTTACTTTGAATACTGATAAGACATTTCGACAAAATTATAATTGACATTTTCAGGCGACTGTTCAATCTGGTAGTTGGAGAGATCATCTATGAAGCTGCCAGGAGTAACATGCAATGAGTATTAATAACCACGAAAACAATACAACATTACAATTCCAAGAAACTCACCTTAAAAAACATGTACATCACTGGTTATTATCGGTCCTGATAACCCTACCCACTACACCGTCAATAATACCACCTCCACACACGTGCAATGTAGAATATAAAACAAACAATAAATCTATTAAAATGGAAATGGTTATCATCAGTACAATCGTACTAAAAAGTAGAACTTGAGATTCGGGATGCACAAAGTAATCCGAATATATGTCATAAGAAGTAGTGAAGTGGGTCCAGTTGGTTCTTAATCACACCGTCACACACTCTGTTTTATGGTATATATTCAATATATATATATGTCTTATGGTTTTGTACGAATCCCGTGTCAATCTTATATCGTCAAGTTGTATAGTGAAGTTTCTACATGGAAACTTATTTTATGAACAATATAAAAGGAAATTAATTTTTATATGAAACAAGTAGACCTTACTGCATATTATGCTCGTTAAATAAAAATTCCCCTGTACAATAAACAATTCTGAATAAGATTGGCCCTTAAACATTACGTGACGTTGAGAGAAAAATTAATAAATATTTATTTAAGCGTGTTGATTTTTTGTTATGTTGAAGGACGGTGAAGACTGTGTACTGTACCACCGATTTTAATTAATTTGGTTAATGGTTACGGAGACTAGGTATGTCAAAAGAAATTGACGCAAACTATTAAAAAAAAAAATGTTATTTTATTTTTGAGAGTATCTCAGTTTTATTTACGCAGTGTAAAACAACTTAGGTTGGTAATTATTTAGTATACGATAAGATGCTTAAATTTTCTTGAAAAAATTTTCTACCCCCCCCCCAAACAAGGTACGCTGAACACGAATATGAAGTTTTTTTTCGCCGGAGAGAAGCCGTTATGGAGAAATAAAATAAAAAAAAATTTGCACTTTCACAGACATCTGTCACTTTTTATACTGGATATATCTAACGATTTGCATTATATCCCTCACCCCAATAACACTCTGAACGGTTTGGAGTATAGTATACGTCATTTTTTATAATAAGTGCAATTTTTTTCCTTAAAAAAACAGCTTTGTGTTTGGGATAACGCCATTACATGATAAAAATGCAACTAAAATGTATGTGAAATTAGCGTGGCATTTCAGATAGTGTCTAAAGTGCCTTGCAAACAATTTCCCACTATTTCACAGTTTCTTATAGTATTTTCGACTTATATGCACTCAGTGCGCACGAACACAGAGAGTTTGCACCAAAGTTCTCTCATAGAGAAATGGTTAGTCTATGAGTTCCCTGGTGCGTTCAATAGAAAATTTAGTGCAGAAATAAGTCTAACAGAGAAGAGCTAATTTGACGCGATGCTTACAAATTATTTGAGGTTAGTTTTGTCTGCTACCTGTCACTGATTTGATATTGCGTCGTGGTTACAAACGCAAGATTTCTTATGCGTTGAATACCTATAACTACTTTAATATAATAAATAATTGAATTTAATAAAATAGAAACTTCTGAGATGGTAAGTATATCATATTTTTTATTCTAACATCCTTTGAAAATAAAGGTCTCCATAATCAAAAAGCCAAATATCTTTTAATTCTAATAAAGCAGGGGAAAGATTTAATGCTAATTATTATTTCTTAGAATGAACAATATAAGTGTGGCTATTGCGGTTGGTTTATAAACAGTAATTGAGGACTATTATGAACATCCCTGTTTTATTCAGCAAGCTGCTGATTAAAAAAATATGGAGTTGTTGGCAGATAGCAACAACATATTAACAATACATGCGCCTTCACAAACAACTAATGTAGTTGAAGAAACAGAGTCTTTTGAGGATTCACGAATAAGTGAAAAATCCGAGTGGGATGATAGTGCCGCAAAATTTCTATTAGATAAATATGAAACATATTTGCCACAAGTAGGCCCAAGAAAAAGATTTAAAACAAAGAAACGTATGTGGGAACAGATTGCCATTGATATAAATAATATTTTAGATCAACATTTTACTTACATTCAAGCTGAGAACAGGTACAAAACAGTTATGAAAAGAAAAAAGCTGCAATAGACAATAATAGTCGAACAGGAGAATCACGAGTAACTGTTCCATATGAAGATGAATTGAATAAAATTTCAGCACCCGATGATAGTATCAAACCAGAAGTTTTGAGATCGGTAAATGATGTTACATTTTTAAAATCGAAGGAAAGTAATGAACCACAGGCAAAAAAATTTAAAAAATCTAAAACCATTCAAGAAACTCTGGAGGAAATATATATTAAAAAAGAAGAAAATAAGGAAAGAAGACATAGGGGAAAATGGACCTTCTGTTGAAGCTTATTAATAAAGAAAATAAGAGTGATAATAAATAAAAAAAAAGATTTATCCTTGTTAGGTACAGCAAAATTATTTCAGTTATATTTCTGTTAAAAATAATGTGGTTTTTGTTTTTTTTTTTTAATAAAATGTTTATTATAGCTTGTTTTTTATAAATTGAAATAGAGAACTGATATCTTTAAACTTTTATTTAATCAATCTTTTACAAGAACAGTACAAAATAGATACATAGAGAAGTTAAACTATATCATATCGAAAGTGGTTATTATTACACGGAGTTTCCAAATTATATAATCTGGGGGATGATTCTACTTCAAATTAAGTAATATAAATGGATTCCAAAATTCTTATTTTTTATGTAGAATGACCCCCCCCCCCAATTTAAAGACTACAATTTGGTGGAAACACCTTGTATAACAGATTCAAAACAAGTTACAGAATTGGCCTAATTATGTGTGTAAGTGCGTCAGTCGATTTTTTTATAAATTTTCGTTTTGCTTATTTTCTTCAAATGCACTTCTGTATCTTCTGTGTTAGAACCTTCAATATTGTCTCCAATAGTATAATTAACAATGCATTCTTCCTGTTTCAATTCATCACAATTCATAATACATAAATTATGTAAAACGCAACAGCTAATAATAAATTTTGTCAACACTTTGCATGTGAACTTGTAAAAGCTGTCGAAATCTACTTTTTAATATACCAAATGAGTTTTCAATTAAAAGACGCGTTGCACAAAATGTTTTATTGAATTGCCGCTCATTTTCATCTAAATTTCCAAAATCTCTATAAGGTGTTAGTAACCATTCTCGAATATGGTATGCACTATCCCCCAGAATATGACAATTACTGCCACATATATTCGGCAAAAGTTTATATATATGCGACAGTTCTAATACCCGAGAATCATGTATTTTTCCAGGTGTCCCAGTAAATACATCGATGAAACATTTTCTATGATCACATATGGCTTGTACAGTGATTGCTGGGGTGTCATGCCTATTTACATATGTCGATTTATCACAGGAATTGATGTTCCATCAATACAGCCGAGTGTTGATGGAAACCCAGATACCTACAACATTTAAATTTTAATCCTAATTAAAATACCTATATAATTTTTTTGTTACCTTAAAAAAATCATTGCTTAACCGTTCTTTTTCTTCTGGAGATTTTGGAAATTTGATATACCTTGGAGCAATGTCCAATAAAAAATCCATCACTTTTTTTAATTATATTATGCGCAGTACTAATTGATGTATCAAATCTTTGAGCTACATCACGTAATGTTGTTTTATTTGCTGCAAACCTATAGAAAAGTGTAAACATAACTATCGTAAATAGCGTCAGTTGTTTTTATACTTACCACAAAAATAATAATATTTCTGTTTCTGCAGTCTTCATTGGTGTCCCTCTTAGCCAGTTATTTCCTTCAAAATAAAATTTGGAATTCTTATATTCATCGATTATAATATTAGCAATACTTTTTGTTATTCGGAAGTGCTTGCGAAACTAGAAAAATCACAAAAATAATCAACAAGACAGTAAGAAAATTTGGTAAATAATCATATTTTAATGAAATAACATAACCTCAAAATACTTACTTCTTTATCGGTGGCCGTGTTTAAGATGTTGAAATTTTTTTTTATTCTTGCGTGTTTATTCTTTTGAAGATATGTCAAGCAATAATTAATTTCTTCCTCATCTGACGATGAAGAAGATAATAATTCCTCCATCATACTCATAAATATACCGGTCATTTTTGTTGCATTAGATTCGACACCACCTCTGAGAGCTCGTGCTAAAATATATGCACTAGTCCTGCACTGAGTGTTGCCGAACGCGCTACACGGACACGGTGCAACCACAAATAATAAGTCGAACATTCAGCACTTATCAGGTGCATGTCAGTGCTGCATGTGTGCAATAAGTCTAAAAAAGTATTAATGACAGGCGATCGGGCGACAAGGTAAAATTTGTTTCATTAGCTTTTATTTATTTATTTATTGCAATTTTTATTTATTTACTGAATTCTTATTTTCTGTGATTTTCAGAACACGCCCCTGTGAGATACCACAAAACCAATTATACCGACACATTCTCCACATCATCAAATGTTCATTGCACATTGTCATATCCAGTGCAAACATCCCTAACAACCCTTAAATAAGTTAATAAGATTGCATTCTTCAATAACATTAAGAATTATTCCTTGCCCTATAAATTTTGGGTGGAAAAGGGTGTTTTAAATAGGGTGCCTTTTACATTGGATCATGGTTACAATAAAAGGGGTTGGTTTAGCGAATAATTTTAATATGACGAAAGGGTGGTTTCATTATAAGGGGTTATTGTAACCATAGTCCAATATAAAAGGCACCCTATTTAAAACTTACCCTTTTTCACCCAAAATTTATAGGGCAAGAAATAATTCTTAATCTTATTGAAGAATGCAATCTTATTAATTTATTTAAGGGTAGTTAGGGATATTTGTACAAGATATGACAATGTGCAATGAGCATCTGATGATGTGTAGATTTGTGCAATATACAACCTAACCTAACCTAACCTAATACCTGTCCCTCTCCTTTCCTGGCAAAGATAATTACTCATACCTTCTCGTTAGTCCTTGCTGAACAATAACATATTTAGATATAATCCATTTCTTTAATAAGGTTTCGACTAAATGAGCAACTTACCCTAAAAATGATCCGATCGGGTTCTAAACAACGCTAGTTATACAATGTCGAATCTTTAGACACAACAGAATAGAATCGCACCTAACTTCTTCATGACTATGAATGATTTGTCACGGTTAATGAAGTAGAGGGAAAGACACTTCATTGGTCACGGTACAGCATTTTCCATGCATTTTCGTATTTAAAACATGGTTTTTAATGTGTAACACATTATATTTTTGTACAAGATAAAAGTAACATCGTCTTCTAAGCATTAAAATAGTAAAATTAGTAACAGGAAGTGTTAAATATATCTGAACAAAAAGTGACAGATGTGTGTGAAATTTTTTTTATTTTTTTTCTTTAACGGCTTTTCCGGCGAAAAAAGTACATATTCGTGTTCAGCGTACCTTATTTTGGGGGGGGGTTGAAAAATTCGCAGGAAAATTTAAGCATCTTATCGTATACTAAATAATTACCCTTAGGTTAGCTAATAAGATTGGTGGTGAAAGGAAAACAACTAATTCTTTTACAGAATGCCACATGCAAGATTTGAGGTTATAGGTTTTACTAATTAATATTGTTAATTGGTGGTCTCGGGGTCTCTTGAACACGATTAACGAGCACTATAGTAATGAAAATAAAAGGATATATTTTGAGCTTCTGTTCTCAGGTGATCTCATAGTTTATGACATTATGGCACAATACATATTATATAATGTAGCAACTTTATTAATAACAATGAACGTTACTCTCACTACAGCACAATCCACTTGCAACACATCTCTCTCCATCTCTATCTCTACTACCAACCTTACAATATAATAGGTACTAAATATTTTTAAATTTAAATTAACTAATGATCTTTGTTTACAATCGGCCATCTGACCTAAAGTACGCCCTCGTGCTTTACTATAAAAAAGAAAATATTAATTCTACAAAATGATTAAAATATGAAATATAACAAGAAAATATAACTTTTGCTAAATGAAATCAAGTTCATATCCCATTAGGTTTTTAGGTATTTTTCTATGTCGTTGGGGTCTTCCAGTGTCCCTGTTTTCGGTGTCCACATCTGTCATTTCTTTCATTTCATCAATGTTACTAGTATCTAATTGAGAATTCTCGTCGTTATCACTACTACAGCTTTCACTTGAATCTTCTACCGTTGGCTCATGGTTTCATTGCATCAATTGCCACAACTCTGTCACAAAATTTCTGCGTTCTTTGTATCTCGGGTAAATCAGACACTTTATATCTATCATTGGGTAATTTCTGAGTCACTATATAAGGCCCTGCATATTTCTCTAATAACTTTCTACTGTCCCTGTAGCTGGAGGATCTCGCCTTACAACTACCAAGTCGCCTTCGAGGAATCCTTGGCTTTAGCTCGTTTTTTGTTATACCTTACTCTTTGTTTAAACTGATCTTCTTTTATTCTCTCTAGAGCTTGCAACACCCCCGTCCAATTGTTGGCATAACACAATAAGCTGGGGGTTGTACATATTGACCGGTAGCTCAGTGAGCAGGTCGTGAATTAGGGCTCGATTGATTTGAGTTATCACCAAAATCTAGGCTGGGCGCTAGGACTTTTGCAAGTACCAAATGATTAAAATTTTATTTTAAAAGGTAAAGTTAACGATAAAACTTGAATTCGGTTGGGAAGGAAGTTCAATAAAAAAGATATTATTTAATAAAAAAATATAATAAAGACTAGTATATGTACACAATATTTACAAGTCAAAAAAAAATTAATTGTGGTTGAAGACCAAAAATTAGGTAACCACATAAAAAAATATGTAATGGAAAGAGAAAAAAATTAAATGCCTGATCTCTCACACATTTCTTCTGACCAAATATAAATGTTTACTGGGGACGAAGATCTTACGTATTTCCAATGGGTTAGTCCAGCGAAGAATCCACCAACGGCTAGGCTCTTAATGGGTTCGGTGTCAATTTGACTCACCACTGTCAGTTCTGCAGTTACCCTTGAGAAAAAATGCCAGTTGTATAAAATATAATTTTCCTGCTCCATCCAGTATATAATGATCAGTTCGATCCACCAGTTATCCTCTTCTCTTGGTCCAGGTATTAACATAAAAAGGGAAGTTTTATGAGATCAGTATTATAGGCAAAACAAAATTAAAAGCTGTGACGTTTGAATTGTCCAGCTACGTAGACAAAATATGAGTTAACACAAATTTACAGAGTAAATTGCAAACTAAACAAACTAGGATCGGTATCCTACAATATTTTAGGAAGTTGAAGACTTCAACCAACTTAAGTATCAATAAAAGTTACGTTAAATAGAAAAAATACTAGTCCAACAAATAAACTAGGTGTAGCTACGATAATAAACAAGTGAAATAGGTATTCACTAAATGTTAAGATATTTTTGTACTAAAAGAAGTTAAGGTTCAAGAAAAAAGAATTTAGAATGTCTGTATATAGACAGACAACTAGAAAGATAACGTAAATAAATATTTGCTAAATATAAAACAATATGATAGTTTTCAACTTAAGAGGTAACGTTAAATTAAATCATTTATTAGTTCCTCGGAGAGAGGTTCTAATGAATAGCAGATAAAGTTAAATGAAGATATATACTTGACTATATGTTTACTTTAGATAATTAAAAGTTAATCAAGTGCCAGATAACTAGGCAGGTATCTTTGCCAGAGAACTAGGCAAAGTTCTACTAGAGTAGCGTTCCTAAATAAATACTAAGAAAACGTTCAAGTAAGCATTCGATATTTACAATAACTGAAAATTTACAATAACCGAAAGTTAGTTTAAATTAACACACGAAATTATTACAATATCAAAGTGATATTAGATAAATTGCCAGCAAGGCACGATAAATTGATACTAATATTAATGATGGCTGTTCCAAAGAACAACCAAGGTGAACTGATCACCGAAAAGCAAATTCGCCCAAGGCGTAAATTAAGATAATTACGGTACAATATGCTTAAACACACAAAATAATAACAAAACAGCCACTAAATTTAAGGTGGTAACCAGTTTCTTAGTACCTTCAAAATTCTAGTGATGGAAAACAAACCTAGCAAAACAACAAACAAAAAAAAAAATAAAAGCACAATCCTTAAGGGTTCTCGTACGTCAATGACGTAGGCAATGTTTTTCTTCAAAAAGGAAAATTCAACTTACTAACTAAACAGGATAACATTCCTGTATTAAAATAATTCGGGATCCTATTTTACATTCCCCCCTAAAATAAGACTTCATTAATAGTGAGCCGACCTATATAGTGATATCAGGCTATTAAAACCAAAACAACCCGTACGACAAGAAAAATTGTATATGGTGAAATTCAAGATGCCGGTCCGCCCTGTAAGCCAAAGCAAGCTCTACCTATATTTTGGAAAATTTTAATTTAAACTTAAACATAAGTTTGAACCCCACTGGTTAGTATAGATATATATAATTGAAAACATGCAACACATCAGACTCGCCCTTTTCTCCAAATCCGCCCTCTGTCAACAGGGAAAAGAAAAAGTTTCTCACTTCACTTTTTGTGTGGAACAAACTTCACTCCACTAACCCATACTTTATTTACTCAACCAAAATAATCACGACCAACCCTTTTAACAAAACTCCAGAATAAACCTCCCCTAACACAAAGTTTCTTTGGAGTAACTATGCTCCGCACGTATGACCGGTTTCGTTCCGGTGGCTAACTCTCTTTTGAAAAATCACACAACAAAACGCTTTAAACAAAACAACCCCTAACTAACCCTTAGTGTACCGCTTTTACACATATGGCCTCTACCGAGCCGTCGCGACGGCTCGGTAGAGCGTCGCGACGGCGACGCGTCGAGCCAACTCTCGTTTTAAAGTCACAATAAAAAAACGCTTTACACAAAAACAACCCCTAACTAATCCTTAGGGTACCGCTTTTACACCTCTGGCCTCTACCGAGCCGTCAGGCCAACTCCCTTTTAAAAATCACACAATAAAAAACGCTTTAAGAAAAACCACCCCTAACTAATCCTTAGAAAACGCGTTTTTACGTTTGGCCTCTCCCAAACCGTCGGGCCAACTCCCTTTTAAAAATCACACAATAAAAACGCTTTAAGAAAGACTACCCCTAACTAATCCTTAGGAAACGCGTTTTTCCGTCTGGCCTCTCCCAAACCGTGGGGCCAACTCCCTTTTAAAAATCACACAATAAAAACGCTTTAAGAAAAACGACCCCTAACTAACCCTTAGGAAACGCGTTTTTTACGTCTGGCCTCTCCCAAACCATCAGGCCAGCTCTCCCTTAGCAATCACCAACACAAAATATCCAAGAACAACCCCTTAAAAAATTACCCTTACAAAAACCGCCCTTGGCGCACCGCGCCTTCACGTCCGGCCGCCACCGAACCGTTGGGCCGACTCCCTTTTTTTAACATCACACAAAAAGAACCCTTTAAAAACTACCCCTAACTAACCCTTAGGGAACCGCGCTCTCGCGTCCGGCCTCCACCGAACCGTCGGGCCCACTCTCCGTTTCATTCCCTTCTACCAATTTCCTCTCTTTTTCTTTTTGCTGACTTCATCAAAATTTTTACTTTCTAGAAGTTCCTCATTAAAATCCATATTAACGAATTCTCCTAGCCGATCGTACACGCAGGGACCTCTTCACGCAGCGAATCAAACCTCCCGATTTTCTCTCCCAGCATTCTACATTACGTTCCTCGACTCTCTTCCAGTTGTTGCTCGGCAGCATCCCATTGGCTCATTCTAATTTTCGCGGCCCGTTTAGCTCCTCCAACAACTCACAGAGGCCACGGTAAGTATCAACCTCATAATAACTACGCATTAACTCTGTCCCAAATTTTATTTGCTGACAAGCCAAAACTCTGGTGTGAGAAAGTATCTCAAGCGCGATAAGAAATTGCTTCGACTGGGCTATGCGGTTATTTCCGGCCGTGAAGTCAAAACATTTCTTGCTAAACTCATTTATACGGGGTGGCCCACAAAATAGTCATACATATATAATAAAATAATTAACAAAAAAAAATCTATTTCACACAAAGCAAGGCTAGCCTTGCTACATATTTATCCGCTTCACTTGATCATTTGCTCGGGGCGTAGAAGTAGCAGTTTTAACATGTTCAATATTTTTCGTCTGGCAGTACCTTTTAAAAACAGTTCCAGTGTAGGAAGTACCTTGACCTGTAATTACTCTTACTGGGGGACCAAATATTTCTACGATTTCATTAAGAAACTTCACTGCCTTGACAATGGAGGTGTCCTTTACTGCATTCAGCATCACATGTTTTGTAAAGCCATCAACTGACACAATTATATATACATTCTGAAAAAGTATGAAAAGATCTATGTAAAACTTACTAAGAAGTTTAAAGACTGCATTTTTACAAGTTTTTAGACTCTTCTAGAATACTTTTTCAGAATTAATCAGATCTTTCATGAAAATTTAGCTAAAGTAAAAGTAAGACTTTTTCAGAGTTAATCAGTAAAATTTAAAACATTTCAGATTTTCGAAAAATTATTTACTCTAGGTTTTATCATATTTATTACTTCTCGTAAGGAATATAAAAACTTGATAGGAGGAGGGTAATTAGTAAAAAAATATTAATGTTTATATTCTATACATTTTTAAATTTTATTTACAGATTTTTTTTGATAATTAATTATATACGGTTAAAATATACGAACTGTTTTTATTAAATAATTACAAGACGATAATTATTATTATTATAATATATATAATACAGTATTTCAGATAAAGTTGGATCGTTTGGATCATGATGTACAGAGCATTCTTGATTTCTATCATTAGTAGCAGCATTCATTTCATTTCCAAAAATTCCAAATCTTGCACCGCCAAAGCCGTTGCTGGTAAAACAAGTGGGCATGCATTATTATTAATGTTCACATAGCTCCGGATATATCTGTACTTTTTTACAATATTTGCGATTGAACATACGTGCTTTTGTTTATATCGATATAATCCTAACAATCAACACTACACTATTATTTTATAAACGAACACAAAAAGCACCTCTTCTACATTAGCTGTTGTCATCATAGATAAAGTTGGCATCATACGTGGAACGTAGAAGTGAAATTGAAAGTGGGGTGATGGCATGCGCAACAATGCATCATTCGATTTAGGATGGCCAATCAAAACCCCTGATTATGACTGACTAGACGCCACAGAGAACCTCTGTGTAGTCTGTGCTAGACGCGATAGACTTATGGTTTTAGAATAAATTGTATATTAATATTGTATGTTTTATTACGTGTATTTCTTAAATGTTTTTGAAATATTTTGTACTATATATATATTTATTATTAGTATTAATTAAATATTCTCGAAATAGTTTATATTATATTTATCTTAAAAGTATTTCGTTAATATTTCTTGAAATCACTTGTATTATATAACATTTTATTAAGTGTATTCCTTAAATGTTTTTGAAATAATTTGAATTATATTTATTTTATTAGGTATTTCCTAAATGTTTTTGAAATATTTTGTATTATATATCTATTTGCAAGTATTTCTTTGTATTATATATATTATACCCTAGTAGCACCATCTAGTCCCACAGACATCCAATGGAGGTACATGTGGGGACATATAGGAAGTCCTATGGATGTACACAAATATCCGTGGACACCCGAAGGACGTAAAATTGTATTACGTATGTCACAACTTGGAACATTATTTGGATGCCTAAGAAGGACATCCATATAACGTCCGAAGAAAACTATATATGGACTTCAGTAGAAAAATATATATGGATGTCCATAATGCACAACAGGAACCGTCCATTTAACATCCCTAATAAGTACAACACTGTCCTATGAATATCCAGTGGATGTCCTTAGCAAACCTCAGGACATCCTACAGATATTTTTTTTATTCAATGTACTTCCAAAGGATGTCCAAATGTGACAACCTCAGACAAGATTTGTACATCCCCAACGGACGTCCATAATGTACATCCCACTTTAAGGCTGGAATTTTACCAGATATCCAGTATAAATCGTTTTTTTACTTCTTTTTTCTATTGATATCAAAGAACGAAAACAATTGGCTTATTTTAAGTAAAATGCTGATACAGTGGGCGAAATCACAGACAAAACTGATTAGTCTACTTCTTTATTAATACCGAAAGAAACACTTATTCATATTTGGTATTAAAAATGGAAAAGTAGGCAACAGATTGGCTTGTAATTTTACCTACATATTATTTAAAATAAGTAAATGATTTTCATTTTATCAAGAAAAAAGAGCTGAAAACGATTTATATTTTATGTCAGATACTTGGTGAAATTCCAACCTTAATACTCATCGTCATTCATTATGTGACCTAGAGATAAATGCTCAAATATGATCGTATTTGATGATCGAGAATATTGCATATTTATTGAATCCATTTAATGCCCAAAGAACAAAATTGTTAATTATAAAATTCACTATAGTTGTTTCTAAACATAACAGAGTTGCAAGATATGTATATCCAAATTTTCCAGAGTTTACTTTGGTTACACATTTATATTAGTACATTTATTGCTCTAGTACAAGTAAAGGAACTCATAAATTTACAGAACTATGGAAATGTTAAAAAGAAACTGTGAATTGAAATCAGTAAGTTAGATATATATTCGTTAATATGTATAAAAATACAACATAAAACATAGATTTACTGTGCAAAATAATTCATACAAAATTTAACCTACATAACTCTGCAGTGCTCTAAATATGTAAACAATAAACAGATAAACATCAAATAAATGATAAACAGGTAAACATAAAATAGTCAGAATTACTCTCATTAAAATACATTCCAACATTCAGAAAATAATAATTTTTCTAATTAAAATTAAAACAAAGTCAAGTTATCATACTACTTCATTCTTTTCTCTTCCGCTAAGGCCCTTATTTCTTTTGCCCTCCTTAGAAATTTTTTAATTGACTCCTCTATCTTTCAAACTGTACTTTGAAGTCATTTTATTCTGAAATGTGCTGTCTAAAAAATTAAATAATTATATTAGTATGTTAATATAATAATTGTAGGGTGTTTTGGATTAACTAATTGATTTTTTTCAATATCTTAATATTTTAAGTCTAGCTATTATTAAATCTCAACTGGTAATGAGTTTATTATTGAATAATCTATATATAATTTAACAATACTCACCAATTAGAAGATTGGTGATTTTTTTCGCATACAATCTTTTTCCCTTTTAGCCCTTTCCAGCTGCATTCTGAGGCTAACTGGTTTGATATAAGCCCTAATTACTCTTTTAATAAACTCGTCGGATGTGTCACCCCCTATTTTCGACAATTCAGTTACCTAAAAACGAAAAGAGAAACTGAAATTACACCCATTTTTATTATTTTCTGGAGATAAGTCTGGATTATATATAGAAAAAAATAAAAACCCATTTATAATTTCACATTCATATCCTAATGAAAATCAAGTTAACTACAAAATTATACATTTACTAACGGAATTCTTCATGTTGTCTTCATCTGTGAAATATTCTTCAAACTTAGCGAGTTCTTCCTCTGTTTGTAAAGGCATGTTAAACAACGTGAATAATACACTTTCAGCATTACATGTCACTTCATTAGGTAATTTTAATTTTTCTAATGTAGACTGTATGTTAGACAATGTTGCGCTCATTACAGTAATTTGTTTAATTGTTCATTTAAAAAGGTCTGTAAAAAACAGTTTTCGCCAATATAGATAATACCTAAATTCATTCATACTAGTTGGGTCTTCGTGTAATGGACAACATGTGCAAATATGTTCCTCTTCTTCAATTCCAGAATTATTTGTGTTCAAGTCTAAAAATTATAAAAATTTATTACATAAGTTTCCCAATTACACATTATTTATTACTTGATGTAGCAAGAAGGAATAATGGCTTTTAATAAGTTTTTACATGCGTAAACACTAGTCAATTGGTTTTGTGCAGTATAACACATAACAAACAGATATTACCTTTTTTGAAACACTACCGTCAACATTTAGCAATAAAAAAAAATAGTATTTTGAAAATAATTTAACGGAGGTTTCAGTTTTCTTTTCATTAATTATTACATCCGCAGCTTGTTTAGCACGTCGATATTCATGCCTTGAAAGTTTTGGTTTTTTGCCTGAGCATTATTTTAGATATAAAAATACTTTACAAATTAATTTTGACACTCAATTAAATGGCCTCCTGCATTTATTAATTATTCCATATTAAATCACAGCTGATCTAATTACTAAACTGTACTTACTTATAAAACGAGTTCAACTCTGCCACACCACTAAAATAATCACAGAAACTTGCAGAAACCGAATAATAAATGAAGGAAGAATAAGTGAAAGACGTTTTTCCACAATAAAAACACCAAATCAAGCCACACAACGTTCGTTATGCGTTCGAGATATTGCAATGCGCAGTCGCTGTAACTATGCAACAGGTGTTAGAGGGAAACTGGGTGATGCTAATAATAGGAGTCGGTTCAGTAAGCTCATACGTGTATTGCTTCTAGAGATGCGTTCAGCACGATTTTCCAATGTAAATAAAATTCGACTTCCATGTCGTAACACTCAATTATATAATTACAGGTTTTTTTTATTTCAATTATAGTATAAACAACATCTATGAGGATATTATATGAACCACAATGAATATAATAAATTTTGTGTCTGACGACATCCATATAGTGTACAATAAATTTACGTCCTATTAGGATATCCATATGACATCTACAATGGTCATAACGAATTTTGCGCCTGTTCAGGACGTTCGTATGTCTCCCATGATGGGCGTAAATATACGTCCTATTAGGATGTCCATAAGACATCCACAAAGGACATAATAAAAATTTCGTCCGATAAGGTCGTTCATATGATATCCATAATGAACAGCTAAATGAACCTCCCATTTTATGTAGTATCTGTATGACATCCACAATGTACATAATAAATTTTGTGTCTTATCAGGATGTCTATATGACATTTGCAAAGGACGTAATAATTGTACGTCCCATTAGGATATCCACATAACATTCACAATTTACATATAAATGTACGTCCCTTTTGGATGCCCATATGATATCCATAAGAAACATGATAAACTTTGCATCCTATCAGGACGTCCATATGACATCTACGATGGACATAATAAAATTTCTATCCCGGCAGGATATCCATACGGCAACTACAATGGACATAAGAAAGTTACGTCCCATTAGGATGTCCATATGACATCCAAAATGGATATAATAAAATTTACGTCCCATTAGGATGTCCATATGACATCCACAGTGGATAAAATAAAGTTTACATCCTATTTGGATGTCCATATGACATCCAAAATAAATATAACAAAATTTACGTCCTATTGGGATATCCATATGACATCCACATGTGGACATAACAAATTTACGTCCTATTGGTATCTCCATATGACATCCGTTTGGATGTACTGGACGTCCCGGGATGACCAGGACCTTGTGTGGACGTCCATCGGACATTGAATGTTACTAGGGATAATAATAATAATTATCGCCTTGTAATTATTTAATAAAAACAGTTCGTATATTTTAACCGTATATAATTAATAATTAAAAAAAATCTGTAAATAAAATTTAAAAATGTATAGAATACAAACATTAATATTTTTTTTACTAATAACCCTCATCCTATCAAGTTTTTATATTCCTTACGAGAAGTAATGAATATGATAAAACCTACAGTAAATAATTTTTCGAAAATCTGATTTGTTTTAAATTTTACTGATTAACTCTGAAAAAGTCTTACTTTTACTTTAGCTAAATTTTCATGAAAGATCTGATTAATTCTGAAAAAGTATTCTAGAAGAGTCTAAAAACTTGTAATAATGCAGTCTTTAAACTTGGTAAGTTTTACATAGATCTTTTCATACTTTTTTCAGAATGTTTCAGAATTTTTTAGACTTACTCATTCTTCTGGAATTGTTTTTCAGAACACTGCAAGACTAAATTAGACTATTGGCAGAAAATATTTCCACCAGGGTTTCCTCTCTTACTCTTTATAAATGGACCGAGATGATCCAAATGTATCGTGTGATATGGTATACCAACCTTATCGATGGAATGCAACATACCTGGAATTTTTCCTCCTGGGAATTTGTGATAAAGACATTCTAAACATGCTCCGATGTATCCTCGCACATACCTCCTCAATCTAGGAAACCAATATCCTTCTAATATCTTGTTTGTCGTTTTATCTACTGATGGATGTCCGATATCATCATGACACAGTTTCAATATTCTCCATCTTATGCTCTTTGGCACTACCCAAAGTTTACAGTCACCTGCTCTTCTAAACAATCTACCATCTTCAAGTATATATTCTTCTCTTATTCGTTTTTCCTCTTTACTGAACTGATAGCTTCTTCTTTTTAAAACATCTACAATTTCCTGCACCTTTTCATCTTTCCTCTGCGCTAAAGTAAGCCAATCTGTATTATCTAAGCTGACTACCAATATATCAAGACCTTCTGCAACTTCTGTATTCTCAGGTTTGCCAAATGAATTTCTTGCCTCATTGTTTGTCCTGATCGATGTTCCACATCACATTTAAACTCTTGCATCCTTAACCACCATCTACCTATACGGAGAATTAAGTCTTTCTTTACAAACACATTCCTAACTGCATTACAATCTGTTACTAACTTAAATTGTTGGTTTACAAGATATGGTTTGAATTTTTCATAAATCCATACTACGGCTAATGTCTCGAGCTCTGTGGAATGATACTTAGCTTCCTCTTTCGTAGTTTGCCTACTAGCATACATAACAGGATGTAATTCTCCTTTCATATTTCTTTGCAATAGGATTCCAGATAATCCTTTTTGTGAAGCGTCTGTATGTACTTCTGTCGGTAATGTATATGAATATAACTGCAGTACAGATTGCTGACATAATAGTTTTTTTAACGTTTCATATGCTTGCTGTTGTTGCTCAGTCCAATTCCAGGGAGTGTCTTGTTTCAATAAGTTTGTCAATGGTTTTGCCAAAATACAATGATCTTTAATGAACCTTCTGAAATATGATGTGAGACCCAAGAACTGTCTCACCTGGTGAACATTCTCTGGCCTAGGAAAATTTCTAACCGCAGCTACTTTCTTCTCGCCCGGTCGAATAGATCCCATCATAACTTGGAAACCCAAAAAGTCTATTTTATCACAGAAAAAGGAACATTTCTTTGGATTCAATGTTAAATTAGCCCCTTCCAGAACTAGCAGTATCTCTCTGAGCATCTGGAGCCCTTCACTCGGTATGGCCTATATGGACGACCTACCATATAGGCCATTACTACCGTATATATTAAGGGACCTAATACTCTGTTGATCATCTTTTGGAAAACTGATGGCCCATTCATTAACCCAAAAGGTATCCTATTAAATTGATAATGGCCATCGGGGGTCACGAATGCTGTCTTAGGCTTGGAATCATCTGTTAACGATACCTGATAATATCCTGATTTCATATCGAGCGAACTGAAATATTTCTTTCCCTCGAGTCTGTCCAACTGGTCATCTATGAGTGGTAGAGGGTATTTATCTTTTCTTGTGATTTTATTTAAATTTCAATAATCAATACATATTCTTTCCTCACCATTTTTCTTCCTAACAATTAAAATCGGACTTGCATACTCTGAATTTGAGTCTTCTACTATCCCTGCTTGTTTAAGTTCTTCAATCTGTTCTTTTACTCGTAACCTTTCTGCATACCCTAATCTATACAGTCTATAAGTAATTTTCCCTTCGCTTGTTAATGATATTTCCATTTTCGTATCCATGTAACAACCTATTTCGTTAACACTTAAAGCAAAGTGTGTGAGAAATCGCCTATTAACTCTTCCAATTTCTCTCTCTGGTTCTGAGTGACATCCTCTCCAATTTCACATTGACTTTGAATTTTCTTAACTCTGCTGGACTCATCTTTGTCGACTGTACATACTTCAATTAATATGGCATGGTTATCTTGGTTTTCTTCACAATTATTTGCTCGTAAGACATTTTCACCTTGTTCTATAACAATGTCTTGTTGACTTAAATTATTTATTGGCAAAATCACTTCATATTGTTCATCTGGTCTAGCAATATATCGAGGTAAAATCTTGTTATCTTTAATATGTGTGTCAATATACAAATCATTTAAAGTTGGTGGTCATCATCGTTACAAATCCTACATAATTAGGGGGGAATGACAATCTTATCTTTGGCCCATAGACTAATTTTAGTTTCTGGCAGATCGGGAATTTTTATTTTACTAATGTCACCGTCATCTTGTTCCTCAGTAACAAGTGGTTCATTGAATAACCGTAAAGTACTTCTCCTCACAATAGTAATATGTTTTTGCTCTGTAAATGGTTGACCAATGAGCAATGGAATATTTTGAGCATCATCCGGAACTATTAAAATTTCTGTTTTAGCCTTAGCCTCATCTACTTCAATTTCTGCTTGAATTTTACTATATGGATTCACTTTACCAGATCCATAACCTTTAATTACAATTTTAGTATCAACTGGCTCGTAGACTAATCCCAAATCATCTGCATCGCTTTTTCTTAGAAGAATACATTTACTACCTTGATCCACATATGACTGGATACTTTTGCCACCTATTTTAGCTTCCTTAAAATACTTGAGATTATCATCTTCTGTTTTTTTCAATGTCACTCGAGCTAGTCGTTAAAGTTTCTTTAGCTACTTCAGGTTGCTTAGTCTTACAATATTTGGAAACATGACCATAATTTTTGCAAACAAAACACAGAGGTTTACCCTCAGCATTCCTCGCTGGAAGTCTTCGTTGCCCTTGTTCACTTTTTTGTAGTCACAGTAGATTCTCTTGCTTGGGTGATGTCCTGTTTCTTTTCGGGGTTGAATTTCTGCCTATCATTTATTTTTTTATCAACTTGAGGAATCATTATTTTGTTTGCTTTTACTCGCTCATATCTCTGTTGAAGTAATTTTTCTTGACTTAAGATATCATGCAACAAGTCATCTGTGTCCGTGTCCTTTTCTGGCGTGGCTGCCACCAGAGAACATAATTCTTTACTCCATAATCCAACAAGCAACTGCTCTCTTGTGTCACTAAAACTAAGGTTTAGGTCACGACATAATTTTTCTTTTTCATGAAAATAAGAGCTTATACTCTCTCCTCGTTGCTGAACTCGTTCATTCATACGCTTCCATTTTATCGGTAGACTTTCTATACAAATAAATGTCTTTTGAAAAGCATTTGTAAACAACTCCTAAGAATTCAGTTGTTCAGATCTCGAATTAAACCAGTGCAAAGCTCCACCTCGTAAATTAGCTCTTGCGGCCTCCAATGCAAGGCTACCAGGCCAATTATGCAATTGTTGCATACTTTTAATCGTATTAAACCAAGCTCTTGCCTCTGAACTCCCACCTTCACCATCAAATGTTGATATGCTTTTTGATAAGTCAGGCATAATGTGATATGCCGTACTTTGACTACTTGCTGACCCTGCTGGGGATTGCGACATTCTTGAAAATAATCTCTCCATAATATCATCGCGTCGTCTATCTCTTGCACCATAAAATTTAATAGCCTTTCTACATCACTAACAGTCTGCTTTGGATCAGGTACATCGATGCTGACGCCACCCGTTGCCCTATGTGCATTTTCATTAGATGTGTCTTCATATACACTGTCAGTATCTGCATAATGCTGAGCTCCTGGATTATGCAGACATTGAAACCTTTCAAAATCGTCGTTAAGCGACATTCTTAATTATTCCCTGCTTCGTTTTACACGTAGAAAGCACAGAAAATAAAAGTTTAACTGATTTACACCAATGTCTTTAACGGGAATCGTCGAACGTACTCCTTGACAATAACCACGACAAGAAGAAGAAGAAGATAACTGTTGTTCTGTAATCAGTGTGATCTGTGGCATACTAACAAAATCGAAATGGCAGACAGGCGCGAAACGGCTATCAGCTGATCACGTAAGGTACTCTTGGAAATCTCTTAAAATAGTCTTAGGACTCTTAGGGTCGCAAAACAATAATAACACGTACAAAACAGTCAAAATGTTCACTCGTAAGTACTTTATCCCCCTTCTGAACTGTTAACTGGGTGTCTCAGGGTCTCTTGAACACAATAAACGAGCACTATAGTAATGAAAAAAGGATATATTTTGAGCTTCTGTTCTCAGGTGATCTCATAGTTTATGACATTATGGCACAATACATATTATATAATGTAGCAACTTTATTAATAACAATGAACGTTACTCTCACTACAGCACAATCCACTTGCAACACATCTCTCTCCATCTCTGTCTCTATCTCTACTACCAACCTTACAATATAATAGGTACTAAATATTTTTAAATTTAAATTAACTAATGATCTTTGTTTACAATATTTTTATATTGATTTAATTACACGCTTTCTATCTACGAAAATGATATGCATGTCTTTACCACAGTTTAAAACACTTTCCCACAGAACAACTGTTTCCAATTGCGAAATAAAACTATTAGATATTAGATTCACTCATAACCACAGAACAGAAAAAGCTCATTACAGTCCATAACTTTCTGGAGCTGGAGCCACAGAACAGAAAAAGAGCTGGAGCATTCTCAAAAAAAGAGTGAAAATAATGTCGGTTGACGAATGACGTAGTGGCGCGCGTCTGCCGTCTTTGTTATTATTTTAAGGCGGTAATTTTAAATAATGCGAGATTTAAATAATCTGCTTCAGGGATTTATAATGTCTTCAATTTTTTAATATTGGGTATAATTTTATAATACTAAATTTGTCAGGCATTATTAAACCCTTTCTTTAAATGTTTTCAATTGTTTTATTTAATATATGTTTTGTACTGATGTATTAATTATGTATTATGCCCAAATAAACACATTAAGTAACACAAGAGTTTAGCTAATTTCCATGATTTTAATTAGTGATTATCTTTAATAAATTGTGTTTATTTGTAACAATAAAATACAAGCATATCCATTTAAATTATTCTATGAATAATAATTGTAATTATTCGGTGAATATTTAAAAAATATATTCAGTTAATATTCTTCCAGAGTATATCCATTTCAATTATTCTAGGAATATTCTTATGTAATACATCAAAGATATTCATTTAGGAATATGGATTCAAAAATATCTGGACGGTCAATGGAAATATTTTTGCTAAAACTGATAATGGAGTGGAGAAAATTTCACTTTTTAACACAAGACCTTTTTGTCAGCACTTGAATATTTTATAGGCATATATATTTTAGTAGTTTTTGAGTACTTACCTACATTATCAAAATCAAGTTCAAATAGTGTTTATTCGCACGTTGCATTTAGTCTTCCTTATTTTTTTAGTTATTAAATTTAAACGTTATAAATAATAATATGATAGATTTACTTAAGTTAATAGATGAACAAGACAAGGTTAAAACAAAAATACACGGTAGTTTGAAAGATGGCTTTAATGATATGAAAAATGGGCATAACTTGGGAATATTACAATTAAATATAAGTATCAAAAAAATTTTTGAGGAATTCTTAATATACGTAGAGACAATAAAGGAGTATATCGACATTATTGTCCTCTCAGAAACTTGAAACGTGGATGCGGTAAGTTGCTTTAATATTCCTAATTTTACTATTTATTACAACGAATTAAACTATAATCAAAATGATGGAGTAATAGTGTATATCAAAAATAATATTAAATTATAGGGGTCACATTGTCCCAACAAACATTTATTACCGGCCCGATGCTGATTGAATAGCCTTCATCCGATAATGCAAATGCTGGGCCGATGCATTTATACAGCATTGGCCTTGTGTCTATAGGAGACTACGGCCTCAATACGGGCCAATTACCCCCTTATCGCAAATGGCCCAACGTTTTGTCAGAAAAGGACCGATGCAATATTTATTTGATGGCACATTAGTGGGCCAACAGCCCACATTTAAATCATCCATATACAGGGTGTCCTAAAATTTTGTAGCACCACAAACAGATACGCCACTATACAACGAATAGTGTCCTACTTTTGTTATGATTTTGCAACTGACTGACAAAGTTTGATACACATTTACAGTTTTTTAATAAAACAGTGTAAATGCATATAAATTTGGTAATTCAATTGTAAAATCATATGGGCTCATTATTCGTCGTATGGTGGCAGGTCTGCTTGTTATCTGTAGTTATTAGTAGCATATAGAAGAAATGAGGATTTTTCCTTTACATGACGATTAACAAAATACTTACCCTGTAGATATTTTTTTCCGTTTTATTAAGCAGTATTTAAAAATATTTAATGAAAATTCGTTTAAGGCATTTAATCGAGTCGAAAACTAAGTGTCAACAATATTTCAGATGTAAATAAGGATTATAAAATACTCACCATTGTAAGATTTAAAGTGTTATAGAAACTCTACTTTTTGTTTATTATTAAATGCTTTTTTATTTTTGTTTTTCATATTAACAGTTAAGGTAAGTTGGAATAAGATTTTTGTTCAGTTAGTTAAGTCAGTTGTAGATTAAGTGTAAGAGTAGCCACATAGGCTAAACTTCACCTACGCTATATTATTGTGAACTTTAGGTTAAGAAACAATTGTATTGTTTCTGTCTAGTTTAATAATAAAGGCGATATTATTATTATTAAAGGTGTAGAATAAAAGACGAAGACCTGCTGCTCACTAAAACTTCCTAATGTGAATATTCACCTTATACACATATTTAAAGTTTCACAGTTCTTGATAACTTATAAATATGATTCAATAAAAAAATATGTTCTATCACCTCTATTTTTAATATAAAATTAAAAACGATATAACATTTTTATAAATTCACTCAAAAACAAAAACTATGATATAAAATAAATCTTATAAAACAACACAAACAAAAACAAACATCCTAAACTAAGTTATAAGATAATAAAAAAAGTAAGTTATATTCTCTATGATAATTTATACAGGGTGGGTCCACTCAACATTCCACCCCCTATTATCTCCCATAGTTTCGAGAATTAAAATTTTCAAAATACGTACCTATGTAATTTTTTTCTAAAGATTCTGAATCTGTTATTAAAAAGTTGCAATGCTTGGAAATATACTGGCGCTAAAAAGCGAAACTTTTTTAATGGAACACCCTCTATATTTTTACATATTAAAATTTCAAATTTTTTAAAATTAAAATGGCAGTTATTAAACGTCAAAATCAGAAGAAAAAATTTTTTTGTATGGATTTACTACTGTTATATTTATAAACTAATGATTTTCTAATATCAAATTAAAATAGCACTGTTTGCTATTATTAATCCTAAAATAAAACTAAACTGTTAAAATTTCTATTTCTTAGCAACATATACACAGAAAAAACTTTTTTTTACTAAAGTTTTGACATTTAATAACTTCGCCATTTTAAGTTAAAAACATTTGAAACTATCATACTGAATGTAATTTAGTCCACTGTTTAATATTATGTAAAAATTCAATTTAAAAAAAATGGCTTTTTTTGTCCAAGCATAGCAAATTTTTAATAACAGATTCAATTATGGAAGATAATAGGGGGTGGAATGTTGAGTGGACCACCCTGTACAAAACAAATCTCTAATTTTTGACATAGTCTAATTATTACACTGTAATTTTTTCCCCTCTATTGTTGCGCCCCCCATCTCTATCAGAGGCAGTTCTCAACCTTTTTTTTGAAAACGCTTTCTACTTCCGCCTGGGTAGCGTTTCTGCAAAGCGGATTTTTTGGTAGAACACCTAGAATATAAAAAAAATTATAGTTTATCTCTAGACCAAAATTTAAAACATTTCATGTCATAAAAGGAAGCATTTTTTTTTCACAAAATTGCCTGATTCACAAATATTTACTATTCTAAATTTATTTCTATCGTTTCGGCAGAAACCTAGGTTCTTTAGTCGCAATGCAGTGCAAAATTATGTCCAGTATACAAAAGTTTCGCAAAAAGCTAAGATGTAGATAAATGGAAGGAAGAACACTGGTAAGAAATTAAATGGCAATCGCCCTGTACTATACTAAGTCCACGATAAATTAAAGAATTTGAATATACCAGTGCAGACTTTTAATGGATATTTTTATCCCCAAATACAGTAGACATATTGCGTGAGGCAAGCAAATAATTATTTCTGGACTAATGAGAATACGATTTTGTATAACGCAAACAACTAATTTCCTGTCAATTTTCGTCTTGGTATACTCTGGATTTAATATAGTGCAAACAAAGAAAGTTCAGCCATGTTATAACACAAAGGCACAGGACAGATTTAAAGTGACATTTGAAAATCTGAGATTTACTTTAAAAGATCGTTTTTAGCAATTAAAAGGCGAATAATCCTCTTGAGTACCGGAAAAATGTAACTTTCAATTAAGATTATGTGCAGTGTGCAGGTTGCATGACAAATTAAAGTAAATAAAATATAAATATATCATATGAATATTATGTACATAGTTCATTTAGGTACTTAGTTTTCGCTACCCCGTAAACACCAAAGTATGGGAATTTACTGGGCCTTTATTAAGCCATCATTTCCAGTAACGGCCCGGTACAAGCCCAGTGAAGGCCTATACTTTTGTGTTTACTGGGTAGCTTCTATTTTTATAATACCAAACCACGGAGTAAGTTCTTTGTGTACCCAAACACTTTTATACCAAACGCAGAACTTACAACAAAATAGCACAGCATAAGAATTCTTTTCTTATGCTGTGAAAATAGCGTCTTCACCCAAGATTTATAAATTTTTGGTCTTCACATCACAGCAGAGCAGAACAGTGAATAGTGCCAACATCGAAATGTAAACTTAATTACCTTGAATAAATGAATTCCCTAGAAATATATTTTTTTATTTAAATTATATTTTTAAATGCCAAAGCCCTGTCTTTAATTTTGACGCAGAATGTACGTACGTTCTGTTGACTAACTATTTAGTATAAACAAACTTGTAATACTTTTATCACAATCCATCGACATAGTGCCTTCCAGAATACGGCCGAATGGTGTTCAAAATACGTTGGCCCAAAACTTGTTAGCCGAAATCAGGCAAAATATCGTCTAAAATCAATTGGCTCAGAACATGTGTGCCATAACCAGCACTCACCCGACGACGCCGGAACTTTCCCGCTTGTCGGCCGACACTTGCATGTTTGCTGGGTGTAGTACTTTAATTTTTTCTCAGTATCTAGTAGCTGCCTCTGAACAAGTTTTTGCCAGTTCGGACAAATAACCACTTTGTTGCAGAGCCATATAGCACCAATTAATTAAACAAATCCCACTTTAAACTTATAGGCCAATCATCCGCCATATTGAATGTCAAAATGTCAAAAAGGTCAGCTGGTTTGGTTTGCCCTATAATATAATTGTACAGGAAATGGTAAAGGCGGCTCTTATAAATGAATAATTTATTATTAAAGAAAGGTCTATTATATATACATACTTGATTTAGTTCCTGCCATCGAATTAGATCGCGCTATAAGATAAGAAACGTCACAGCTGCTTCTATCCTTCACTGTAGATTTGCCTTTTTTTTTCTGTTTTGTGGTGGTGCTTAGTTGTATAGCACCAGTGTTGCTCTTGTCATTAGTTTAGTAATAGATCTATTACTATTTAAGTTAATTTATTACTTCATTACTTTGTGTCCTAAATCTATTACTATTTACCGTTGACTGAAAAAGTGGTTAACTTTTCAATCAATGCTATATGGAGTGTAGAGAAGGAGAAACGTCTCCGTGTTAAAAAATGTTATCGGATTTTCGATGGAAGAATAGGTGGCGCTGATTTAGAGGAGGTATTCTACGTGATTTTGTTTTTACTATTTTTATTATTTTTTTACGCTGTATAATTCTTTTCAACACCTACATAATATTATGTTTTCGTTAGTTTATAGAATCTGAAGCTAGTTTCAGAGATATAGTAAGTGTTTAACTTCAGACTCCATACTATGGAGTGTAGAGAAGGAGGAACGTCTCTTATGGACGGTACGTTCAAAATGTGGTCTGAATTCTGTAAGGTATGAGATGTGGCGCTGATCGTATTATGGGATTGAGTCTGAAATTAAACACTTACTATATCTCTGAAACTAGCTTCAGATTCTATAAACTAACGAAAACATAATATTATGTAGGTGTTGAAAAGAATTATACAGCGTAAAAAAATAATAAAAATAGTAAAAACAAAATCACGTAGAATACCTCCTCTAAATCAGCGCCACCTATTCTTCCATCGAAAATCCGATCACATTTTTTTAACACGGAGATGTTTCTCCTTCTCTACACTCCATACTCCATACAATGCTATTTAAATTTTACATCTGTGTTTACAGTACAGACATCTTTAATCTAACACTAACATATTATAGTTTCTAGAAAACAGGAACTAATTTAGTTTGCACAGAAAATATTATTTTAAGCTAATACTTCGCCTGTCCAACAGTAGATGGCACCTTAAATTTTCTGAACCCTGTGGAATGTACAGAAACGCATTTATTATAAAGAGAAGAATATCTTTATAATAAATGAGAAACGCCGAAAACCTACAACCAACCTACCTTGCGATTTTAAACAGGAAGTTTTAAATTTGGATGGATGGCATCCGATAGATGGCAACACAATCGGTCATTGGTTAACTAAGTAGATTTTGATAAATATGCCTATACACCCATTGTCTGATATTGCTATCAGTTTGTAGATGGCACTGTTGCCTAAAACACGTCAGAATATTAAATATCCTTAATTTTAACCTAAGTTTTTTATTTTATTAAAGTGTTAGTGTGTGTAACTAAATAAACCAACAATGAGCGAGTTTTTTTCATAAAAATAAAATTTATTACTATTTATTAGAAATTTGTTACTATTTTCGGACGCCATCTATTACCAAATTTATTAACACGAGCGCAACACTGTATAGCACATACCTAAAATGTGAGTTGAGTGTGATTTAACCTCAACTAACTTTTTTTTTGTAAACTTTATGTGTGATAGTTTCTCAATATGAAATACGAAGAGAAAATATGCCGATTTTGCTTTAAAACATGTTACATGTTTCAAGCCTTAGAAGAGATGACAAGGAAAATGTTGGATATGCTTCTGTTAAAAGTAGTAGGTGTCCAAATTAAATACTAACAAAAGTTCTAAAATGCTTCAAAAAATGTTAAATAAACTGCCATTCTAAATGATATTTTCATAGCGTTTTTTTCAACATTTTATAATACTTTTACTTTGGTTTTAGAATCTGTCTACAACTGAACAACGTGTAATGTGTACCAACTGTGCAGAAACCTTGAAAAGCATTTTTGATTTTAAATCGGTATGCCTTCAAACACGAAATTGTATAATTCACTTTGTAAAAAATGCCATTAATGCAAAAGTGGATCTAAAAGATATCATGTATCTGAGCAAAAAGGAGGGAAGAAAGTGTTATTTCCGAAGCTTATACCATATGCAATTTTTGTATGAATCTAGTAGAAAGTTGTTATTGCATGTCACTAGATAATGAAGAAGGGGTAATTGTAAAAAATATGTTAGAGAAGTGTCTTCCGGAATTGGTATGTACATATTATACATCGTCACCTTGGTCGTTAAGTGTTCCACCTCCATTTATCATAAGTGCGGAAAAATGCGATCAAAGTTGGAATTACTAGAAAATCATGTCTTTATAGTTATGTATATGCATACAAGTTTTGATAACTAGAAACTATATTATTATACATTTTTGCGACTAAATATTTTACTAGATTCTAAATGTATATTCAGAAATTCCATAAATATATTGTGAAGGTGGACCAAAAGAGTAAAATTCTACAAAAAACTTGAAATAGCTCTGGATATGTCTCAATTGTTGAGGTAAAAATGCATTGGGTTGGATGCTTCTGACTTGGAATAGTACTAAAACTCGGGTAATATCAATAATTTTATTGAAGAAAAAAAACTATAATAATTCGTACAAAAATGTTTTTAAATGAAACTTAGTTTTTTCTTTCCTTTATTTTTTTTTATACGCTCGGTGTTTCATCCACATCATCCGTTCATTTTTTATTTTCATTTTTCTCCCTGACTATTTTGTTTCAGAAGTGAACTGAAAAACTCTAAATCGGCTCCATCCATATAAACCATTAACGATTTTAAATGTTCGGCTTTGTCTTCTGAAATACCCTCATTTACAGGTAATTTTGTAATACCAGAAGTAAAGTTTGGGATTGTAAAATTTGTTTTATTTGTTCCAACTCTTTTTGGTATTTTTTTTAGTATTGATGTCTTCTGAAAATCATCGCTAAACAAAATTTTGTATTCTAAGATATAAGGGGAATCCTTTTTATACAAAATATATTTTAAGCGAGCAAAGGGGATAGCCGCGTAATAAAACTGTAGAGACTTGTCCTGGTAATTCAGAAAGTCATTGTGGAACATCTGCAATACCCTTAACTTTGTTTTGTAATATTGTGGCATATTCAGTAGAAGTTTTATTAGAGTAATAGGACTCTTAAATTCTTTTTTTCTTAAGTACCTCTCAATCACACTGTGAACTGCGTCAATCTCTTGTAAGTTGCCATGCCCCGGCTCAGAATACTTTTGTTCTATTGTTTCAAGGTTCTTGAATTGTTCTGAGGCTAAAAAACATTTAAGAGCTGTACTCCTAATACTGTTTTTATTTTGAGGAACGCAGCTGTCAGACCATATGATAATATTTTTTATGTTAGGTAAGTCCCCTACTATTTTTGTTAAAATTTTTATTGAGGCACTTGCCAAATGATTTCCTGCTCTGCCACACAAATATTCATGCCAAATACTACAATATGTGACTCCATTTTTATTGCAATATGCCGTCACACTGAGCCAAAAAGGTACGTAAATATAATAAAAAAAACACTGTTTCAACAAATGTTGTTCATCAATTTTCGTCTAAAGTACGTTTTATCAAAATAATGTATGTTTGTTTGTTAACTAATGCTCGAAGTTACTAACTAATGAACGTTTATTGGTATCACGAAAACAAATACATTGCTACAAGGAATGCAGTTCGTTACATTAAAGATTAAATGGACTGATTTAATGAACATTCTTTCTTTTAATGATGTGGTACATATGTATGATAAAATTCATTTATTTTATCAACAAATGTGCTCATAAACTCTATGAACATTCTTACATAGGTTGCATGAATTAGTAGATAGATGTGGTGAAATTTAGTTATTGTACCAATGAATGTGTTTATTGAATCAATCACTTGCGTGTTTTGTTTCAATACATTAGTACATAGATCTGGTAAAATTTGTTTCTTGTATCATGAATTAGTACATAGATCCCGTAAAATCTGTTTGTTGTATTAATTAATGTGCTTATTGAAAAAATAAACATTCTTTTTTTGTTTCAGTGCATTAGTACATAGATCTAGTGAAATTTATTTCTTGTATAAATGAATATATTCGCTATTTATTATTATAACAAAAATATGTTAGGTAATTAATGAATATTATTAATATAATATTCTTTAATTACCTAACATATTTTTGTAATAATAATAAATAGTAAATATATTCATTTATACAAGAAATAAATTTCAGCAGAACTATGTACTAATGCACTGAAACAAAACAAGAATGTTTATTTTTTCAAATAACACATTAATTAATACAATAAACAGATCTACATTAATATGTAATAATAATTATAATAGTAATAGAAATATGAATTGCAACAGCAATAGCAACAGTATTAGTAATAATAATAAGAAAAATTGTGAAAAAATATCAATAGTGTTTCATAAAAATATATTGAACTTAAAACAACAATACAAACAATGAATGTGATGGAAAGTAAGGGTAAGAGTCTATATCCATGTCTTAAAAACTAGTATAAAATACTTACATGTTAGGAATAGGATCTGTTTCGCAATTTCCCTGAGATTCTTTAAGCGCTTCGGATAAAATATGAACTTTTGAAAAAGATCGACTTCCTTTTTATTTTAAAAAAAATGATATTCAATAAAATTCCAAAACATTTCGGATTCAGAAGGAAAAGCGAGGTCGAACAAATACATAATTTTAAAACATATATCTACGGCTCTAAGGATATGAAGAAATGTATACCTAATGTCATCATAATACACTGGATTGGTTATATCTTCACCTACACATAAAATAAGTGGCTGAATCGCATTTTTTCTTTGACTTTAAAAATCTTAGATGTTCCTCCACTTGTTGTTGACTGTTTTCCATGTATAAAAAGGATTCTTGTGAGTCTTTGATCGTATACTTTATTATGCTTGACTTTCCACTAACATCTTTTTTTGACAGCCTTATTAGTTGGTACTAAATAGCTATGAAGGGCCCATAGTAGTACTGCATATCGACCATCTAAAATAAACGTTTCTTAGTATAATCGTTACGTTAAATAAATAAATTATGTTAATAAAACATTTTTAACCAATTCTGAAAAGAAAAGAAACATTTACATTGCCATACATGGAAACAACAAATTTGTTTGCATGAAACAAATTTTGTTTGCTTCAAATAAATCATTTTACCTCTGGGTGAAAAGTGACATACTGTATAATGAGTAGGTAAATAATAAATACTTACTTTCAGTAATGTTCTCGTCTTTAAGTTTTCCAAGCAAATATTTAACTACTTTGCCCTTGACGTGCCCTTCACTTCTTAGAAAAGAAACAATTTTTTTCAAAATTTTAGTCAAATTTGCTTACAAGTCCATCTGCATTCTCAAACGCCACTTGGAAGTCCATATCAATCTAAAAAAAGTTGATCAGTACGAGTTTTTCAAAAGTGAGAGAAATATTGTGTACTTACCAATCGGTATCCAGACGGATATTTGTAGAAAGACCATTTCTTGAAAATTTCTTCGGAATTTTGAGCCGTTTTGATATCATTTGAGCGATATCGCATACAGGCTTTCCAGTAACTGTCAAACTTCTCTGATGTCAAGTTGTCAAACTTTATAGCTCTCAAACATGTTTCAGCATCTGTTTTTCGCATACTAAACAGAAATGTAATCTGATTGTTACTAGAAACAGTTCTACTGCATGTAAATAAAGGGATAAGTTATGTGTTTGTGCATGAATAAGAGTATAAGTCATATCTTTACATTATATCATATGTGAAGACATAAGACATATTCCTTTATTCACGCGCAGTAGGGTGTTATTTATGACTAGGGACAAAACTCTCGCCCGACACGACTTGGACACAAATTAACGTTGCATTAATCTGTGACAAGGATTTCAGCTACAATCAACGACAAGCGTACAGATTTACATAGTGCACTTTTATGTGAAATTAGTCAATTTTATTTAATCCGTATTTTTAACTATTTATAGCGTAATGTATAAATAAAACTTACAGAATTCTTGTCCATGTCGTGTTGTTTTTCCTTTCTTTAACTTCTTTGGAACATTCCTGTCTAGAGCTTTTGTAAATGAACTTTTCAAATTTGTGCATTTATTATACAATTCCCCCTTTTTTTGGTACGGTAAAATTCCTAAAAGATTACAAGGTTTCCAGAACGATAGTCAGGAACTGTTTGTTTGTTTATTAAAAACTCTTGAACATTTTCAGTATAACTACCGTTACTTAACCAATTGTGCAACAAATGATCAGTACTAAAAGGTTTTAAAATATTATCACAAATTGATAACAAACTAGTGAATTCATTAAATACAGAAATATTTTGTAGCAAGTAATACTTATCAAAACAACCAAAAGTTTGTAGTAAAGGCCCAATAAAAAACTTTTCCGTATACGCTTGAATTTCAAACACATCTTTCCTCGAAAAATTGTTATTATTATGTAAAGAAAGAACAAACTTTGCTGCAGAATTAGTTAACGTATCTTGATATTCTTGGAGTTTGAATTGCACAGTTTTCACGTGAACTTCTAAATCAGTTGATTTAGTATGCTCGTCTGCATATTCATCAACATAATTTTTTTCTAAAACAAATTGAGTGGGTACAGTGATATTTGTAGATATATTTTCAGCTATAGGTCTCGCAGATATTGTACAGGTTTTGTTGATATCAACTACCCCAGATAGCAAAATGACCTTTTAAGTTAGTCAGTATGAGCTCAGATTTATGATTTGGACTTCAGATCCAACGTCTGAATGACGTTTTTAAGACCTCCTTAAGAAGTTGAATGCGCCACCTAACGTAGACTTTAAGATCTCATGAAAAAGAGCTCTCAAAGAGCTCTTTTTTCTGAATTTGCAGAAAAGAATACATAAAGAGCTCTTTTAACTGAGTTCACGGGAAGACTTCGTAATGAATTTTTTTTTTTGAGGTCTCTAAAATGAGTTTAAAATGAATTCATAATTGGGAATTCTGAAATATGATTTCTTTTAGAATTCTTTTTCTAGATCTTAATTGGCAGGGTAAATATATCGATTATTGACATTTTATATTTATATAAAATTTATTTTTGAATCCTCTGAAATGTAATTTTCTCAATTTTCTAAACATTTTAAATATTTAAATCGATTTTCATGCATACGCTATAAGTCAATTTACAACAATACTAAAATATTTCATGCATTTGAAATGTTCAACAATAATTATTATTTAAGATTCTTTATATTTTTAATAAAATGTCCACAACCGATGTATGCAAGTGCTTAATATAATTGAAGAATTTCAACAATTTGTTCAAAATAAAATCCAATTTTATTTCTTTATTTTAATCATATGGTTAATCATCGACAGTATATTGGTGACTTGTATTATTCCATAATATAACTCAAATAACTGTAGAAAAAAAGTACAAAATAAACCAAACAATGACAGTTTTATAAAAAAATAGAAAAAAAAAACTTCAAAAGTTATTGAGGATTATGTTTGCCGGCTACAAGTTTTACTCGGTCATTTGCGTGTTGCAACCAGGACATTATTGCTTGCTTGCAATCGTCAAGCGAAGATCGAGAGTTAGAAACCACCGTGTCTAGAAATAATTAAAAATCATAATTAGTCATATAAATATTACTTTAGAGAATTTATTTTTTTTTCCAAGTTTTCAAAAGCAAGTTAACACATCTGATAAAAAAATACTTCATGAATATTTTTTTTAGCTTAGTGCAAAAATTGTATTTCTTTTGAAATAATAATCATTAAAGTTATAAAGTTATTCAAACATTGAATTTCAATGTAAAGATCAAATTGTTTCAACTTAAAATCATTTACTTACCTCTCAAATGCTCCACGAAAGACATTTTTTTCAACTTTTATAGTCTTTTTTTGACCACTCCAAGATAATTTGCAGCAAAGTTCATCTGTTAAAATAAATCCTAGTACGCTTCGAATACATTTCTTTCCATCTGTATTTCGCCGTTGCTTAATTAAATCCTCCTGAAAAATTTTATACTGTAAAACCATGTCGATAATAAATTCATATTTTCTTTAGTAAAACGGTAATAAGCAACAGCACTTTGTTCAACATTATTCATATCATTCTTTCGTAACATAAACAAGTACAGAAACATTAAAGCTTAATCAATCAATAATATATACTGTCTAAAAAAATTATTCTGAACTCTTTATTCATTTCTTGGAAATCAGTTATTGCTTACTACCGGTTATTATTCAATTTCATGATTGAAGATATTGTTCATTCGCAAGAAAATTATAAAAATTCAAAACAGCAAGAACTTAGTAATTTTATGGAATTCAAATTGTGAAAATTTTATGCAATATTAGAGTTTAATTTTTTATAAATACATGTTTTGTAAAAACTGGAAAGCAATTTTCAAACAAAACAACCATGAAATTTTGTGTAATTTTGATGAATAAAGAAAGTAATTACATATTGAGTGCGTGCTATTTCTTTGTCAACTAATAATTGATTGAATTTTGCCAGATCTTCATAACTAGATATTGGGAAATTCGGTAGTACATTTGCCTGTTGAGTCGTAGTTGGCCGAGGATTATCAGCATGCATATTCAATAATGCGTCGAGCTTACGAGACACGGAGTTTAAAACTGAACGACATGCAGCTGTTAAAAATAAAGAAATGTTTAACATCATAGGCCAATTCAGAGCTTTTTTCCAAAACCAGTTTCAACTTAGTGAGAATAAATTAAGAAAATCAGATAGATGAATGATAGAATCAATGGATACTTACGGCAGCAGTTATGAGATTCTGAAGACGGTCCAGTTGTGCTATTAACGCGATCCATTGAATCAATAGTAGGAGGTAGGCTTGGTTCTCTCGGAGTAAGTACACTTTTCTTTGTGGTCGAAGAACCAGCTGCATTTTTACTATCGTCATGTAGATTTTGATTTATTACATTATCTTCTTTCCCAACTCCATGATTAGTCGTTGATTTACTCTCCGGATTATTTAGATGTTTACTTTGACCCAAGTTGTATTCTGACAAACTTTTAAGTTTTTGAAAATTCTTGTCTACGCTTGTGGTACTTTCTCTACCGATACCAGGTATTACTATAAAATAAAATCAATAAAGTCATGAATTACAGAATAAAATGAGTTCAGTATTAAATCTCTTTTCACTTGATACTTACCAACGGTTTCAATTTTACTTACAACCGGCTTACTAATTACGACTGATTGTTTAAAGCTGGGATGGGGCGGATCATCAAAGTAATTACCATAATCGAGCTCCTGAGTTTCAGCAAAATCGCCGTCACCTAGTTGTTCCGTAGGGTCAATGTCATTGCCTCCATCATATTCGAAAGATGGCAATTTTACCTTGTCTGAATCATCCAACTCCTTATCTGTGACAAAATAATTAAATGAAATGATACTTAGACTATAATACATTTTTGAGCAACTTAATGAAAGAATAAATTGATACTGTACCTTTATCTTTTTTTATTATCAGTATTCTCGTCTTCATCGCTATCACGGTTACTGGGAGAACTGTCATCGAAACGTGCCGGTTTTTTTCGTCTACGTTTCGTAGTTTTTTCACGATCAATGACACGTTCGACGGATGTTTCATCACATGTAGACATGTCTACGGCAGCAATTTCAACAGCTCGGGCAGTATCAAAATTATCTATTGTTTATAATTAAAAAAATATGCATTAATTAGCAATTATTATTATGAATTCGACTTTACCCATAAACAACACAGGAACTTACCGTACGGTCCTAACAGTTTATCATACTTAAAAGTTTCCCAGTCATCTCTTGGCACAAATTGCTTTTTGCACGCTAAAGTGGCATTAATTATTTTTTTATAAAGCCACGTAATTATTTTGTCATCACTGTTTATCCATGACTTTGGGACAGTTGCACACCAACTGCCAGAAAATGCAACAAAAAAATCCTGAAAGAATAAGAAGTTCAAATTAGCAAAAATATATGTGAGGTTATAGATTGCACTATGCAATATTTATCCATTATTCAACTAGATATTAATAAGTTTTCTAAATTATTATTTTTTTCATAAATATACTGTTTAATTACCATCTTTTTTTATACAAAATATGATTCACAATACTTTAACTGCACGGAAGAACGACGCGTCTTGGTATGTCTACACCGGACTTCACTAACCTTCTAAATAAAACATGTGTTTATTCTGATTGCTTTATTATTTTTAACGTAAGATGGCGCGTTGATAGTAGTGCTCAATGAAAAACATTCATGAAGACATCAAAAAATTGACTTCGCATTCATAACTTCATTAAGAACTCTGAATTCTGAGCTCATAAAAATGAGCTACTTAAGACGTCATGTTAAAACTTCTATAAGAAGTTTTTTTAAAGACTTCATACTGAAATCCCTCTGATTTGGATGCTGACTGGGACGTTTATTTCGAGACATGAATCCAAAACGTGTTTTCTATTCATATGTTTTTTTGGAACTAGAGATATTTTAAAAGACCTGATTACAATTATTTTCGCAACATCGAAATACTGAATTTGTCCCTAAATCGTGTTTACGTTTAAAGTGTCTAATTAACAATGTCAAAAGAGTAAAGTGTTGGCAGCAAATGAAACACTTCATTTTCACATAATTAAGTCTAGAAATGTTTTTCTATAATCCTTAGTTTTTTGTCCGGTACGTTATGGAAAATTTTTCACTCTAAAAACTATTTAAATAAACAATACTTAATATAAAATAAATTAAATACCTTCCACAACTAACACAAGTTACGACACGATCGGACCGCTGCGCTGCACTATATTTACAGGAACTGATCACCGTCACAAAGTGTCTTCTTTTCGCGCAAATTTTCTCTCGATCCAATAAAATAAACTATTTTTAATGTAAGATTTTATACTTTTACTAGTGGACCCGACAGACGTGGTCCTGCCGGATCCAATGTAAAACATTCCAAGATCAACAACAATTAAAAAATTAATTAAATAAACATTTTCCAGTGGACTGAATTGTGAATCTAAACCATTCTCGAATCCACTGGAACACACATAAAAAATTTCATTAAAATCGGTCCAGCCGTTTAGGAGGAGTTCAGTCACATACACACGGACAGAAGAATTATATATATAAAGATGTATAGAATCAGTATTGTTATGAATCGTTCATTGATTGATGTACATATATCATCATTAAAACGGTAAACGCATTTCGTGAAAACAATGTACCGAGTATTATTTAACAAAGACTACATTAATTTAATGTATAAAAATCAATGTTATATTATAAACCGTTTATTGATTTATGTACATCAATATTAAAACAATAAACTTAATTCGTCAAAACAATGTACTGAGATACTATGCAAAACGATTACATTGATTTAATGTAGCCGTTCATAATTTTATGTATAAATTTCATTATTTCATTTACAAGTATGCGTACACCGTAATAATGAATGGGTACACTATAACAATGAACGCATGTCCTTAAAGTAACGCACTTACTCTTATATATTTTATGTACTAATTCGTTATGCCAATGATTTGAATTTGAAACTTATGTATTTATACAACATATTAGGAAACTGAGTATTAATACAATAATTGTAGTTATTATTTAAAAACTATTGTACATTAATGTAGTATTTTGCATTTATAAATTTTAAATTATGATGTTAATGTAAAAATTCATTAATACAATGAAGTAATGATTGATTTGTTGAAAAATATTCACCAAAGAAATAAAGATATTCATTGAGTTACGGAATATGTTCATCAGTTTCTAATGAACCGAATTACATTGTGATTAGGAATAAGATAGTTAAATAATGACTGTCTATTCGTAGTACTAATGAACTTTTCATCGTACCAATGAAAAAAAAAACAATAATTGGTGTTTATTGATATTACGTACAATATTTTTTTCAGTGCAGATTGTAGCAGCTCAATTTTTTTTTGTAAAATGCTTTACCAACGTTGCATTTAGGTAAAGAGAACATATTATCTAGATCAAAAGTTATAACTGCTTCGTATTGAGAGTTTTTCTTTCTGTCAGTGGCCTTTTCTTCTCTTCCCCGAACTTTTTTTAACAAATGTGTGTCATAATCTTTTTGTTGTTCTTCTGATGGTTTCTCTATTTAAATTTCTCACACTTATCGCAAATATCTTTCTTCGGTTGATGAAAACTCAAATTATATTCACAATTAAATATTTTTGAGTACATAGAAAACTTCACTGGTTGTTGATCTTTTTGAAGAAACTCTAAGTAGAATTGGTACATTTTTGAAATGCTAAGTGAGGCATCGAGATATTTTTTCTTTGTATTTATTTGCTCTACAATAATGTGATTCCATTATTGGAAATGATTCTGTGCTGCTTTACTAAAATTTTCGCTTCATTGTTGATACCTTTTTTCTGATGAGTTCCCTTTAGTGGCGACCGTGGTGTGTTTGTTTTAGAATTTTGTACGTTTTCAAAAAAATAATAAATTCTTCTCTTAAATTCAGGGTGGTCAAAAAGTACTCTCTACAAACGTGTACTTCATCTTCGTTCACAAAAAACTTATATTGGAACCTATATTTTTTTATAATCGTCACTTTTATCTCGACGTCTCTTAACATTGTATCTTTTAACATGCTTGCTGTAAAAAGTAAACTTTTTTAGAATCTGATAGTCTCCAAAACTGCTCAGAAATATTATTTCTTTGTTCTTCCGTGATTTTGGTTCCGCATTTGAAGGGACATTTGCGAAGGCAGGCGCCAGAAATTTTTCTTTCAGGATGTTCCTTATTCTTTCTATCAATATATAACTTACCCATTTCTCGGTTTTTTTTTTCCTAATATTATCTTTCCAATTAGTCGGATTTTTTGTCCGTTTTCGAGTTAATCTAAAGAGAAAATACGAAATTTAAAAAAATTTAAAATGATATCACCGTAGTTAAATTTTACTTTTTTTTTATTTGGTGTGTAGGTGGGATTGTTATCTTCTTTTAATATATTTTCTTGATCAACATCATTTCTAGCTTGGTCCTGTCCAAGGTTTCCATTATCAATGAGAATATTATTTTGAGTGAAATCATTTGATTGGGAAATTATTACTTCAGTGCTTATCACCCCACTGCAACTATTATTACGCTTTACATCACTAGACTGCCATTCATTCTGTTTAATCAACGACAACTAAAACAAGATTTACAATTTTTTTAAACTGATTGACCCAAGTGCAAATAAACAATTTTTGTAAAACAAGTTACCTGTTTCTCTCAAATCAGAATACTCTCTATCAGGAAGAATTACAATTTCCATATCCTCTCTGGTAAAATTTGAATGTTCTAAGGAATCGTCACAAAAAATATGACTAAGTGTACTAAAAATTAATAATTTTAATTAGTACCCATCCGATTCGTCTTAAAAAAGAACAGATGTTGCTATTTATAACACTTGCAGTTTTATCTCAATTTTAACAAAAAGATTACAAAGATTAAAAAAAAGTGTGCACTGTGAACTGATCCATTTGTTAGTAGACTTCACGAATATTTAAAATATTGGGTCGTATTCTCACCTCCTTACTAAAATCGTCTCAACTACCTAAATAGTTTAAAGAGAGATGGACTTATGCACTTTGATAAAGTTAGAAAAGGATGAAAGTCGTATTTAAATATAGCTTTAATCATGAGGTGAGAATATGGCCCATTGTGTTTAGAAACCAAACAGGTTTCCCGCAAACAAAACTTTTATTTTAAATTCGGATGTGTTTTACGTGATGACAAAAATATTAGGTATTTTATTATCAAAAAAGATAGTAATATGCGCACCCAGTAAACTTGTCTTCTTATTTACATGAACTTTTTTACAATAATAATTAAAGTGTCTTAAGGAAGACTGGTACTTACTTTGTTGTCTCATCATCTAATGATGGTGCAGGTGAGGTTTCATAATCAGACATGATAACTCACGTTATTTGGAAACAAAATATAATTTTACTGGAGCAACAATAACTTTACTACACTGCGTTTTACCACACACTAAAATTACGCGGGAAATGCAAACAGTGTTGCCAACTGTTTAGCGCATCCCACCCATACCGCGGGCCCATAATTCGGCTACATGTTACAAAAAACCGCTACCACCCAACTTTTCTATAATAGTAAGAGAGAGTAATAAAAATATTAATTTATAAATTCAAATCATTTAATTTATGAATACATAAACTTTGCACAGGGGAAAAAAAGAGATATTTTTGCTTTTAAATAAAACACAGCGACAACTTAATATCAACAAAAAAATATATTATATGAATCACTATACATACATATAAAACAAAAATCATAATTTTAAAAACTATTTTTTAAAAGTATACATTTTAATATTGTATTTTTCAAAGTGTTCCTTTGTAAAAGTATAATTATGGCAATACAATTTCTTGCCATACAGATCCACTTTTATTCGAAGTAAAGCTTCAAGAAGCGATGTTGAAAGCTTATTCCTTTTTTTTGTTTTAATATCAGCAATATTAGAGAATATCCTTTCAACATCAGCATTCCCGTGTGGAATGCACAAAATAATAAGAGCTAGTTCGGAAATATTTTTAAAAATATATTCGTCGTTAAAATTTGTTAAAGTACATAAATTTCTCCAAAACTATATAGTAAATTTGACTTCTTCAGAAAAATAAATTTTTAACTGATTGCATTCCTTCGTGCAACTGTCAACATTATTAGGACTTATTTTTTCAGCCACACATTTTATGTCAGTATTTAAGCTGGGTTCAGAGCATTGTCTATTTGAATAAAATTTAAATTTTTAAAAATGTTATTTAAAGGGAATTGATTTAAGCATTCTTGAAAAGCTTTTTGGTAAAAAGTAAGACATTTGAATAAAAATTATTCTTTTAAATTCTTGTCAAATGATGCTATTAAATCGGAAGTTGACGATCCGACCTGTATAGCCTCAATTAGCAAAATACAGTGAGGATGAAGGGTGTTTAAATTGACAATTTGATCAGAAAGATACTCTTTTTTTCAAAAAATTGCTTATTAATGTTTTTAAAAATCTCAAACATTCTGAATATATAAAGGGAGTTAATATTTTTTGTGATTGGAAGAATGCATTAAATTGGTTAAAAACTGGTAAAATATATTTTAAAAACAACATATAAGCTTTTGTAATAGGATTGCATAATTCATTGTATATTATTTTTGCTACTTCAGATTCGCGTTCAAAGTCCGCTAATCTGAACAATTCCGTTAAAACATCCCACATTTTAAGAATTCTATCTACGCATTTAGACAAAGCTAACCAACGGGTTGCACTTGGCTTTAAAATTTTTAACTTGTCATTCCTCATGTGTTCTTGAAATGTTTCACTGACTGGCGTTTAGGGCTTCGTGAAAAATAGGTACTAATATTTTGTAATAAATTTTCTAATCTTTCTGGTAAGCATGCCGCTGCTGAAACTGCCACTAGATGAATCGTATGGCAAATACAACCGTTAGAAATCAAATGAGGATTAGAATTTAACAAATATTGTTTCACACTTTCTTTTGATCCCATCATTACACTTGCGTTATCAGCACAATAACCAACGACATTTTTAGCCTCAATATAAAATTCAGTTAAAGATTGTTTCAGCAGCGCGTATAAACCTTTTGCTGTTCCGTGGTCGCAATCTACTTCTTTTAACCCAAGAACTTGAGTCTTAATTTCGTTACCATGGATAAATTTGATCAAAATGCATAACAACTTTTTATTACTCGCATCTGTAGCTTCGTCTAATAGTACTGAAACCTTTTTGTCTTTAATTTGTTGTTTTAACTGATTCGTTATGACGTCAGCTAATACATTTTGAATTATCATTATGCATTTTGTTCGAACGATGCATTCAAATAAATCCCCGTCAGTAAATCACCGGCAGTGAATCCCCGCACCTCAACAGTGAATACCCGGTCTCCGAAATCATATTATTATATATATTATGATTTTAATTTAATTTAAAAAGTGGATAAATTGACTGAAATTTTAAAAAATCTCAATATAAATAAAGCTATTTTATAAAAATCCTTGAATGAATATAGAGTATGATAACAGCCAATTTTTTTGTCGAATATTATTTTTGGTAGACACAAATTCCGCTACTTTAAAAAAAGTCTTGTCGCCGCTACGCCGCTACAAGGGATGAAAATCCGCTACCGTAGCGGAATTCCGCTACGGTTGGAAACACTGAATGCAAAGATTATAATCTACAGTCTGTAACGAACATAAATCTCAGTTCCCTGATTGGTTAAAGAATATAATCTCCAGTCGCGTACATAAATCTCAGCTTCCTGATTGGTTAAATGGAGGTGGAACAAATAAAACTTGAAGTTATTCGCATGAATATTGAACAAATAATGTCAAACTGGAGATGGACCAAATGCATTAAATAAATAAAAACATTATTCAAGATCTGGTGGTACACAGCACGAATTTTAATGGTAGTGGAACAATGAGTTTATTATAAAGATATGGGGAGGTGTAACATTTGCATATTTTAATGGATATGGATCAATCGGATTTTCAATTATCTCTATTTTAATGACTATGTTACAAACTGAAATAATTTTACGGACATGGCACAATTTACGATATAACAATTTTTGTTGAAAATTTGGATATGTCACAACGCGTATTAAATAAAGCACATAGGACAAAACGAATTCCAAAAACACAGGGTATTTTGGAGATGGCACAAAATTATCGAAAAAAAAAAACTAATTTGTAATTAAAAAAATTTATATTTTTTTTATTAAAATGAAAAAAAGGGTTTTTGAATAATAGGAAAATAGTTTTAACTCAAAACCGTCAAAAATGGAGGTGGAACACTTAACGACCAAGGTGACGACATATAAGCTCATACATCATAATATTAATTTTAATAAAATTTACTAATTGACCAAATTAGTTTCTAAACAAAAAACTACTAGGGAAATTGTGGTGACACGCACAACCGAAATTGGTTATGTAGTAAGAGTCAAAAATCAAACTTTTTGTGCTATGTAATTTTATTGATGAGGTAATGCAAAAAGTTTGGTTAGGGACTCGCCTTAACACATTGACTGTCATCTCAGTCTATGAGACTGAGAATTTACTTGTCCCTGGCGCTAACTCTGTCTATAAGACTGAGTATCATATTTGTCTCATATCGCCATTTGGGTCTATATGACTGAGTCATGTATTCGGGATTTTAACGCCAGCTGTGGTCGGGCATACTTTTACCTATATGAATAGACAGGTGGAGTACTAAGTGGTCTGCAACACACCAGTTTTTGGGAAAAAAAATAAATCGATAGGTCGGTTTTGAAAATGTATAATATTGAAATTTTAATGTATGCACATACACTGAGTTATTTTATATATTTCTTATACTAATAAACATAAGAAAACTAATCATAGAGCATCATAATAAAACAGTTGCAGTTATTCACTTGTGCACATAACTACTAGTGTCACATGTTGGGGCCATCTCGGTTTATACACGGAAAGAAAACTATTCTATATCAAAGTAATCGATTATTCTTGAATTTTTGTACTTGTCACTAGAAAAATATTACTTGGCATAATGAATTATTATTTCAATAATATAACAATAATTATAAACCAAGAACCCATATATTTTTGTTTCGTTAGCGCAAGTCTTTAAGTCAATATAAGTTTGATTCCTTCGAAGTATAAGTATCTATTAAAATACTCTTAATAGTACACTTTTTTCGAGTACTGTTAACCATGAGAGTAAGTATAAAGACATCTTGAAGTAAATTCTTATTTAAATGTAGGTATATCAAAAATATGCTCTAAGTAGTATATTAATCAACTTTAACCGACGTTTTTCTTGACATAAGAATACTACTCTTGGAATAAAACTACAAACAACTTAGCTGGAAGAATTATACATACATACTATTAGTCCAATAACTGTTTTCCTTGATTGAGTACTTGCTAATCTCAATGTGAAGTGTTTTAATGTCGAAAGAAGTGAATCGCACAGTGGTGGGAGGTAGAAAGCTATGCCTTTGCCAAACAAAGTCGACATACCTTACCTATTACACGTCGAAGTGTGTGTCTGTACTATCGAGCATGTTCATACATGTTGAATATTATGTAATAATTTATATTTGTCAAGTTACACTTGAAAAAGAAGAATGAACATTATGAACTGTGAAATAGAAGTTAATGAGTATGATGGAAGAGCTATTAGCAAGTTCGTAATTGAGGTCCTTAATTTCAATATTTGAAGGTAAGTTTAATAATTCTGGTTTTACTGCATGCAAGCTATTTTAATTATATACTTTACAAAAAAATGTATATACGTCACTATATTGTTGGTAAAAAAGGTATTCATCTGAAGTTTAATGGTTGTGTATAGATTTCCCAAGTTATTTTCCATTTTGATAATTTTTGCTTGTGTTATATACAATCTATAGTCAAGCTCTGCATTTTTATTGTAGTGGTGTTTTATTATACAATACATATACAGGGCGACTGGTAAGTCGGCTTATTCCTTTGAGTGTAGGTTAGTAGAACTCATTTGTAATTGATTTAGAAATCTAATAGTTTTTGAGATACTTTATTTTTAAAATAAAAAAAATAATAAAACTTTCTTTAATATTTCAGTTTCCCGCGTTAGTTTACATAGTCATGTAACAAAAATTAGGTTAAATACTTTAATAAGATAAAAAGACAAGGTAAAAAACTACATATGTGAAAAAAATATCAACCCAATCGTATATTCATGGGAATTTATTTTTTAAACTTGATAATGCATTAAACGTGCAAATTATTTAAAAACTTCTCTACTTTATATATTACTTTTCGAATGAGGTTTATATGAAGTTTTAAAAACTATATCTTACTTCCATAAATAATACAAAAATACTAGGTACAGGTAGAGCGTCCATTGTTTTCAAATTAAAGAGATACCGGGTGTTTCAAAAAAATATGTACCATCACTTAAAAGGAGATTCTACACTCAAAAATAAGACAAATGTACCTAATTCCTATCAACATAGGTCCATTTTTGCTTCGTTTCTGAGATATTGAAGTTTTATTTTTCTTTGCGTTAACTTTGTAATATATATATATATATATATATATATATATATATATATATATATTACATGCAAGTCGCTATCCGCCACAGAGACATCTAGGATGTCGGTCGGATAGTAGCATTCAGACCATATGAGAAGCTTCATACCTCTCACCACTATTCACTTCACCTTAGTTAGTATATAACTAGCAGGTTGGCCACAATCATTTGTCTGTTCCATAACCTATGGCATACTGAAGAGAACAAATAAGTTCGAAATCGATCTATGTCTGGTTAGGAATTGACAAATGATATTGGCTTTCCATCTATCATGATTTGAAGGTGTAATTCAATGCAGGTCGGGGTATTTGCCCGCTGAGTAGTTGTTTCCTTCAAATCATATTTAATAACATTAGTTTAGTCCACCTGGGCTAGGGGGTCGCCGCTCTCGGTACTTACTGTGATGCAAGTCGCTATCCGCCACAGAGACATCTAGGATGTCGGTCGGATAGTAACATTCAGAACCATATGAGAAGTTTCATACCTCTCACCACTATTCACTTCACCTTAGTTAGTATATAACTAGCAGGTTGGCCACAATCATGTTTCTGTTCCATAACCTATGGCATACTGAAGAGAACAAATAAGTTCCTAAATCGATCTATGTCTGGTTAGGAATTGACAAATGATATTGGCTTTCCATCTATCATGATTTGTAGGTGTAATTCAATGCAGGTCGGGGTATTTGCCCGCTGAGTAGTTGTTTCCTTCAAATCATATTTAATAATATATATATATATATATATATATATATATATATATATATATATATATATATATATATATATATATATATATATATATATATATATATATATATATATATATATATATATATATATATATATATATATATATATATATATATATATATATATATATATATATATATATATATATATATATATATATATATATATATATATATATATATATATATATATATATATATATATATATATTACATGATTTTTTTAGTTTTTGATGGCCCAATTATGTAGAAAGTTAATTGCCGAAAAAATGTCATCTCTTGACGTTTTTTAGATATCGGCATCTTGTAGAAGATAAATGCAATTTTTAAAGATCTTTTTTAAGTCTATCAAAAAAAAAATGCTATTAAGTACCCTACATAAAAAAAATTCATTTATCTCCTACATGAAACCTAAATCTAACAAAAATTAGGAGGTGCCTTCTTTTCAGCAATTAACTGTCTACATAACTGTGCCATCTAAAACTAAAGAATTCAACAAAATTAACCGAAATAATAATAAAACTTCAACATCCTTCATTTCAAATACGAAACAGCAATGGACCCATATTGATAGTAACTATTTGTCTTATTTTTGAGTGGGAAATCCCCGCTTAAGCAATGGCACATGTTTTTTGAAACACATAAGGGTAAGGAAAGTATCTAAGAAAATAAACTGTCAGGTTTTGCATTATGCATATTATAGTTAATTCAATTGCAAATGAGCTCTCCTAACATCCCTTGAAAGGAATACGGCGACTTACCAGTCATGTACCATGATGTGTACCTATATATAACATTATTAATCAATGACATTCTGAAGTCATTGTTATTAATTTATTATCAGTGTAGGATTACTCATATACAGTGTGTTCACGAATGGACTTATACTTGTATAATTTTTTGCTTTTGGTTTCTTAATAAAACGTCATTCTTTATAAAAACTTTTTTCTATTCCTGAGAAGTCCTTAGCCAATCCCAGAAATTCAAATTTGAATCAAATAATTTATCAGTTTTATTTAAATATTGTCTGAACGTTATTTGTAGCATTCTCTAAATTTTTCCTTTTCTTGTTTGGGACTTACTACCACATGATTAATTCTTCGTTATCTAAAAAATATAGTTAGTTACAAAGTATGTTACTGGAAAAATAAACTTCTGCACTTCTGACTTCAAAACATTAGTCATAGGGTGTTTTTTGGCAACTAATATGAGAGACAAAAATTATAATATAATTCCTTAACGTTTCAAAAAACACCCTCTGACTAATCTTTTAATGCAAGGTCACAACCACAAAAGTTTATTTTTCCAGTAACATACTGGGTAACTAACTATATTTTTTTAGATAACAAAGAATTATTCATGTGGTAGTAAGTTGCAAAAAAAAAAGAAAAGGAAAACAGTTTTATTTAAATAATACAATTGTTGAACGAAATGAAATGTAATAGATCGCAATATTAAATCAAGAAAGAAAAGATTTCAGTCAACATAAAATATTTATCGATTCAAGTAATTCATCAGTTATGTTTAAATAATACAGTTGTTGAAAGAAATGACACATTTCTTACATTAAGTGTTAAATGTTAACAGTTTGCGATAGTCTCTACTTTTGAACCAAATAAATTAAATCTTAGATTAACTATAAGTTAGTATTGAATATTGTTCGAAACTTCCTCTTAGCTGAAGTTGAACCAATATTCTAAAGTTAATAATTAGTTATCATTAAAAGAAGGAGACTAAGATAATGACTTTTAAGAATAATGTTTTCCTTGATGGAAAAATTTCTATTCTTGAGGATATATGAGTACAATGACGTTGTAACGGTGTCTGTTCGGACGCCCAAAATATGTAGCGAAGTATGTTTGGGCGTCGTAACAGTGTTTGCTTTCGGATAGCTGGTTTGGAGAATTAATCCAGGATTCCTGTTAGCTGTAAATAAGAAAGCCCAAAGTATTCGTAACAGACTTTATTTTATTAAAGTAACATTTATCCAAAACATATGAAGTTAAACAAACAAAATCAGATTCTTCAACAATAAAAACCAAGTCAAGTACAGTTAACAAATATTATTTACATCGGTGAAATTAATTTACGGGGAGTGTAATTCGGTGAATGCACGGTGACGGTGGGCTTCAGCTCCAAGTACTGAAGTAAAACATCTAGGATTCGATGCGGCGGTAAGTTCGATAATTATTTAACGGCAGCGGGCCCAGCTCAACACGCTGAAGACGCACGGCAATAAATAATTAGGGGACTGGTGACGGCGGCTGGTTTAGCAACTATTTACCAACAGTGGGCCCAGCTCAACACGCTGAAGACTCACGGCGATAAATAATTACTAGACTGGTGACGGCGGTGCAGAGCGGTAAAATGGCTACCAACACCAGGAGGTCAAGCTCAGCACGCTTAAAACCCCAAGATGCTACCAGACATTCAGCCGGGCGGCGTCGTCGTCGGATTCTGATTTCTAATCAAATGGAGTCAAGCTCAATACGTCTAAGACTCCAACTACCCAGCTCAACACGCTGAAGATAGTTGTCAGCAGAAAACTGAATACCTTTCCTCGGCTACGGCCATTCTATTTATACCAATATCCTGGCCTTGGTGACGTCAATATTTCATGGCGGCAGGAAGTACGTGTCAGCACCTGCCAAACGGTAATTGACTTCTAGGAATGAACATCTGTGTGATTCATCATATGTCGGCAGGAAGTGCGTGTCAGCACAAGACTATCGGGAATTTCCGAAACTATAGTAATGAACATGCGTATGATTCATTACAACGTCTTAATACAACAATCATTCAGATTGGGTAAATTTGTTGAAAATAAAAAGTTTAAGATTATTCTAAACTCTAATGAAGAAGCATTATATGTTTTGAAAAATAAAGTAAGAATAAATATCCCTAGTGTTCGAATTTATGGAGATCAAACTAAAATACGAAATTATTTCCAATCTGTAAGACAAAAACTTGAGGAACTTATAGTTGCTGGTGATAATAATAAAACAAGTATATAAATAACAAACCGACAATTGTAAACAAAAGCAATCTAATCCAAATATACAATTTAACTCTGATATTCTATTTCTTAATATTCAAAGCGTTATTAGTAAGCCTGGCCAAGGTCATTAATCCTACAGAGACGTACTGGATATGCATCATATCATAATACTTGAATAAGTATAATAATAAAAACAAAAACATTTTATATATTGTGATGTATGTTTTGGTACTATTTCGTTCGCTTTAAATTTTTTTTTTATGTATTTCCTTATATTTTATAAGCTTAGTGCTGCACATTATTATTAAACTCTTAAATGACGTTCACACATGTACATTGTATATCTAAGTGATAATAATAAATAAATAAAATAAATGGAAATAAATTTTATTAATACTGGTACACTTTATAAAAATATGTACAAAACTCACCTTCTTAAGCAGATTTATGAAGTAGCTTGGTTGTCGTTATCACAAACTGGAGCACTTCTATAATAACTGTGTAGAATCGGATATGTTTCTACAGTTGTCTCAGTAAGCGATGTTCGCTGTGGTGAAAAAATATGTTTCTACTTTGAAAAAGACCGTTCGACATCTACGGAAGTAATACAGGCATAAGTAAAACACTCTGTGAACTCAACGCAGCTGTAGATACACCATCACAAATTTGTCTTAATTTGGTAAAATCAGGATCTTTCCGTAATACACACTCGACTTTTTCAATAACGGGCTTATTTTTTGCGTCATTTATAGTCTGTAGCTGTGTATTTACGTCGTCCACTATTTGCAGCGATTCCACTAACGACAACGAAGTATTTTGCAATTTTTCTATTGCGTCGTGTAGTCCTGTATAATTGTTATAAATAGTTTTTAAATCTGTTTCAAGGGAAACATGTTGAAAGCTTATCTGGCTTTCCTTAATAGCTGCAGCCTCATTAGGGTTGAACTGTAGTATCACAGCTTTTATTTGTTGAAAATATTCAGCATAATAAAAAGCTGCCTTCAACCACGTTCCCCAACGTGTAAGAATCGGCTCTGGTGGTTCCGGAATACCAGGACACAGTGCATGAAATGCTCGAAGCCGTTTAGAGATTTGAGAAATACTTTTTTTGTATTTGCTATTAATGCATCTACCTCTGGAAAACATTTTCGAATCGTTTCTGCTACAAGATGGAACGCATGCACTTTACACGTAACATGTAAAAACCTACAATCGTCTCTTTGAAGAAAACGCCCCACTAAACGCATTGTCGCAGCACCGTCGGTCACAAACATCAACATTTGACTTCTTGACGGTTCAAATTTTTCGAAAGTCTCCAACACCTCCCGCGTAATTGTTTCGCCAGTACACGCAGTTAGTCTTTTGCTAGCTAGTAAAAGGGGAAATGATGGTTTAACAGGGTCGAGTACAGGTACTATAACATTTAAAATAGAATTTTTTTATAATCTGTCGTCTCGTCAACACATAACCACAGCCGTGTATTTTTTAATGCACATTTAATCCTATTTACAATGTCTTCACGAACACTTGGTACATATCTACGTAACGATGAACGACTTGGTAAATTCACCTGGGGATTGTATTTATTCCAAAACTCCCGAAATGCTGGTTTATCCAATATGCGCAGGGGAACATCACAGGCAATCAGCATTAACAGTAAATCAAACATAAACTGAGGTTTCAAAGAAGACACGCCATTTTTTTATTTTTATGCCGGTTACTATTGACATAAATTTTGCAGCCGTATTTATTCCAGCACATTAAGTCTTGATCACAAACTACAAATTATTTTACATCCATCATAGAATAAATCCGGAAATTCACCGATAAATTTATTCACTTTGTCAGCGTACGGTCGTTTTCTACTCTTTACGCTCAACATTATTTATTATTTATTAGTACTCTATGCATCGACCGACAGATAACAACTGAAGTGTGTCGTGTCATCGTCATCGTAAACAAGCGCGCGATGGCATTGGTATTGCGCCCGACCTTGAATCTACCATCGCTTGACCAGGTTTAGTTATTAGTCATATGGATGACATAGTACACAATATAGCCTGTTACAGTCCAAATATAATTCTCCTGAGTGAGTCAAGAACTACAAGTGATATGGTTAATTCTGAACTACAGATTCAAAACTACAATCTGGTAAGATGTGATTCTAGTAACAGACATACAGGTGGAGTTCTTCTTTATATAAAACAGTACATTAACTTTTCAGTTATTAAATCATTAATACTAGATGGCAACTACTGGTGCAAATTTTTAAAAATAAATTTGCCTACGACTAAGTGGTTAATAGGATGTATCTACCATTCTGCAAATGCATCACATAGTACGTACGTTCATTGATGAACTTAAAAACTAATGTGGTAAATCTTCTTAGTTGCAATTATAGATCAGTACTCATTGGGAACTTCAATTTAAATTACTGATCAATATGATCCAAATCCATGGAATTCAACAAATTATTACAAGTCCTACAAGATGTACAAATAGCAGCTCAACCTTAATCGATTATGTTCTGACAAACAACAGCGTTGTAAAAACTAAAGTTCATGATTTACCAAAAATAACTATAAGTAGAAATTATAGAAAACGACGAAAATAATTTAAATAGCATAAACATTGAGCTATTAACTTCTAATTGGCAATTAAATTGTATTGATGTTAACGTAATTTTTGAGGAAATTTATAATACATGTGGAAATATTATTAATATGATAGCTCCTTTACACACCTTCATATGTAAAGAAAATAATTTACCTTGGTATGACTATGAAGTTAAACAAATAGCTTATGAAAGAGATAGAGCATATAAATGTTTTACATTAACTACAGGCGTTATTCGTGATACTTACTGGCAAAATTATAAACACTACCGAAATAGATTAGCCAATTTATTGAAGGTTAAGAAACAAATATATTACAATAAAAAATTGATATGTATAAAAACAATCCTAAAATAATGTGGAAAACGTTAAAAAAATTAATAAATACTAGTGAAAATTCTATTTTTAATGTTGTTCAATTTGAGTTAATTATGAAATTAAAACTGCAAATAACGAAATCGAAATATGCGAATATTTTAATCATTATTTTGTTGACAGTATCAAAGATATAACAGATAGCATTTCAAATAATAAACAATGGACTTCTGATGATTATCCTGTAATTGAATGTAAATTTGAGACATATTCATTATTAAATTTAATGGACCTTAAGGAAATAATAAATTCACTAGATAATAAGTTCAATACTAATGATATATTAAATGCTATAGTTCTAAAAAACATCTTTAATGTAATAGGTCACGTAATTTTACATTACATTAATACATCTTTAGAAACTGGTATTTTTCCAGTTAAATTAAAAACTAGTACAATAAGTCCCATCCCTAAAATTATAAATACCATTAAAGCTAGTGAATTTCAAAAATTAAGTTCCTCTTCTTGGTAAAAGTTGAAAATATAGAGTGGAATTAAAAATAATAATTGAACATTTTTTGTTAATTATTATTTACGAACTTTTACAAATATGATCACAGAGAAGTATAACATATATCTTTTTAAACAATTATTTTACCGGCTATTCGCTAAAACGCTGAAACTTGGATTACAAAAAAGATAATATGCATATTATGTTCAGTACGACTGACTCAATAATGTTGTTTTTAATTTCAACTATTCTGTTGAGTAAAACCAAAATTAAATAAAACAAAAGGTACTCACCAGTTGAACACTCACTTTAAAAACTTTAAAATATCTACCGACACATGTTTCTGCTTGCGTAGCGTCATCAGGGTAGCCAGCTCATTTAAAGAATCCAAAGCAACAAAACTTGTAAACCAATTAATACATTGCCGTCAAGTGAAAAAATTCTTGAAATGGCAGTTTATTTCCAACTGAATGATTATTTTAATAAAAACAATTTACTCTTCTGTAATCAATCAGGATTCAGAGAAAAGCACTCATGTGAAACAGCCCTACAATTGACATTAACTAAATTTAAAAATGAAATTGACAAAGGTAAATATATTGTAGCAGTCTTTCTTGATTTTCAACGTGCCTTTGAAACAATAGATAGGATATTATTATTAAAAAAGTTGAGGTATTATGATATAGGAGGAACAGTATTAAAATGACTAAGCGATTATTTATCAAACAGAAAACTAAAATGTAAAATTAATAATACATTTTCCAGTGAAATAACAAATCAGTATGGAGTTCCGCAAGGCAGTGTCTTAGGTCCACTGCTTTTCATTATTAACATAAATGATATATACCATCATGTCAACTGTGACTTTATTAACCTATTTGCAGATGATACACTTTTAGCTTGTAGCGATGAAAATCTTGAAGTTGCAGTTACCAAAATGAATTCTGTACTATCTGACATCTCTGAATATCTAAATGTTAACAAATTAAGATCGAATATCTCTAAAACAAAAGCAATGATATTAACAACTATTTATAAGCTAAAGCAAATTGACTTAAATTCTATTAACTTGCAAATTAAAGATGACAAGGTACAATTAGTAGATGAGATAAAATACTTAGGTTTTATATTGGACAGTACAATTTGTTTAAATAATCACTTTGAATATATCAAAAAGAAAATCTCAAAAAAATTGTTTTTCTTTTCTAGACTTTCAACAAATTTATCTATTCCAAGTAGAATACTTGTCTATAACACAATAATTCAACCGCATTTTGATTATTGTACATCGCTACTATATTTATTTGATTTGAACAGAATAACTTCGTTACAAAAATTGCAATACAGGAGTATGCGAATAATGCGAATAATACTACAATGCAACAGATATACACCTTATTACAATTATGTTATCAATTTTGGAATGGATATCTATATCAAATAGACTATTCTATATGTCAATGATATTTATATATAAAATTATTAACTCGCTTTTACCATCATACTTTAATGAATTTATTTGTTATTCAAATCAAGTCCGTCTAGATAATACTAGAAATAATAATTTTCACATAACTAGAACTAACTATAAAAAAAACTATGAATTCCTTGTTCTTTAAAGGTTGTGACCAATTCAATAAATTGCCAGTTGATATAAAAAATAGTCCAACTATTTTAACATTTAAATCTAAATTAATTAGTCATTTAAAAATGAGTCCTTGATATAAATATATGCTACAAATTTATTATTATTACTTTTTAGTTTAGCAGGTAATCACTATTCAAGTAAGCTATATATTTCTTCTTCTTTGTGTCTTTATTATATTTATATGTGTATATCTGTATGTGCTTATATGTAAAGATACCTACTCTTCAAATAATTACTCCATAGTATGTAAACTTAAATTTCTTTTGTATATTAGGACTTCCTATTTCAATAAATTATTATTATTAATTTAAGAATAGTAGTCTTAAAAATAGTTTAAATTTTTTTCCGTGTAGAATCGAGAAATTTTTTTTGGTGTTTTTTTTCAAAATAATGTGTATACATAGTAACTATTCATAGTTTATTTATTATCGAGTGGCATTATGGCCTGGGATGACTTTTTTTTACGGATGTCACCTGGCATAAAATATGTTCTAATCCATATGTCAGTCAATGAGTTAATATAATTCATAAATAAAATGTAAAATAATCATTTTTTGTAGGATTTAAGTGTCACCAAGAAACCTGTCATTTGTGTATCCTGCCATGGATCTCTGCAGAATTATTACAGTTTTCTAATAAATTGTTTTGCTGTAGAAGAAAAGATAGAGAAATATTGCAAAGCTACAGGCGTAAATAATGCAAATCTAATAACATTAAATGATGTACTAAAGTTTACATCAGATGATATGTGTAAAGAAGATGGTAATGAGGTTAGTATGATTAAAATAGAAGATACAGTCAATGAAATAAGAGAAAACGATATTGAACTTAAGTACGAAAATTTTACGGAAGATCAGGAATTTAATGGTGCACTTGAGTTTACTTCAGGGAATATGTCGACGAGTAAGGAAAATAAAATAGTTGATTTAGTTAAAATAGAAGATGCAGTCTGTGAAGAAGTAGAAAATGAGGTTGAACTTAAATGTGAAAACTTTATGGAGGATCAGAAACATATATTGGCTGTTGAGGAAGATCATAAAACGGTTAATATAATTAAAAGAGAAGAAAAATTTAATGGGGAAAAAGAAAACGAGGACGATCATGAAAATTGTATAGAAATGGAAGACCAGAAGATTTTGTCATGGGATAATGGAGAAATTGAAATAAAAACGGACCAACATGATTTTGACAGGTAATATAAAATTAGTTTAGTTTGGATTGACTGGAGCTCTTAAAATAGAGAATATACTTTTAGACCGGATGCAGACTATGTTATATTGACCCTTCAGCAATAAGAAAGTAATGATCCATAGTGTTTCTGTATCAAAAATAATAATATGGACAAAGATTAAATGTACATAGATAATTATTTATGTAAATATTTATCGTTTTAAAATCTGGATGTGAAAATTTTCTTATCAACATGAGCAATGCCTGATTAGGATATTGTTAATTTTAAAATAGTTAATATGTACAAATGGATGGACCATTTGTACATTAACGTATTTACAGTTTCAAAACTAACAGAATCCTCTATAGCCACTGCATACAACGATATGAAAATTTTTCTTCCAGATTTTTGAGCTGTAAATATTTACGTAAGGAGTAACTATCTATGTATACTTAATCTATGATATGTATAAAATCTTTATTTAGCATAAGTCATTTTACAACACAGACAGTATGAAATGTATAATACTATACAGTAGTTAATTATTATCACTTAACAAATATTTACATATTTCCTTATAAATACGTTTAAACTAGGTGCTTCTTTAATATGACAGGGTAGAGCATTAAATAGGGGAACACCCTCAAAAAATAATGTACTGTGCAAAAATATTTTATTTACAAATTAGGTATTGGAAGTATTCTCTGTTCTAATGTTTTGCATGTGAAAATCGTTTTCTTAACAAATAGATTTCAATGAATTATTTTATAAATTAAACTGTATTTGCCTTTTTAATATTCTACTCAACCAATAACTAATTTAACACACTCATCATATTTTTGATTGGTGTATAATAATAATCATAATAATATTTCTTTATTTCAAATTCCGTTACAAAAATAACACAAAAATGAAATGAAGTCAAAAGAGACAGTACAAGTAATTCTACTGACATTTTGTTTACATTGCTATTTTAACTTAATTTTAATTACATACTACGTTCCAATGAAAATAATTTTTTTTTTTTAAATTTTTTATATATTCATATATTCATAGTATATGGTTCTAAATCCAACAGTATTTTCTAAATCTCTTTTAAAGGGTTTTAGGTTGTTCAGTGTCATTATTTGATTTGGCAATTTGTTGAACAATTTTATGCCTATATAATATGGACTTTTTTCCGTTAGAGTTAATCGATGTCTAGGGTAACAGATTTCTAATGTTCTTGTGTTGTAAACATGTGAGTAATTATTACTTTCAAAGTCTTTATTTTTAAAAAGAAATATTAAACATTATTATTTCTTTTGAAGTGCCTCTACATGATTCAGAGTATCTCATGTTGTTCATAATTCTCAAAACACGTTTTTGAATAATAAATACTCTGTATGTTTTGTCCATAAACTCCTCCTCCCCAAAATATTATGCCATAGCATAAAATGGATACAAAATTAGCAAAGTATAATATTTTTGTGGAATTCGAAGTAAGGTATTTAGCTATTACGCTGATACTATAACATCTTTTAACTAATTTTGTGCATAAATAATCTGTTTGCCCATCCCAATTTAAAAATTCATCTATCATTAATCCTGAAAATTTAGTTTCTCTCGCTATGTTTATTGGTTCATTTGTAATTTTCATATTTTTGGGCGTTAAAATGTTTGCCTGTTTTGTTCTGAAAAGTATTGCGTTAGTTTTTTTCTCTATTTAACATTAAATTATTATTTTGAAACCAATGGTTCACATTAACAAAAAGCTCTTCTGTCTGCAACCTTAGATCTTCCATATTTTTTGCTCCTGTTAATAGATTTGTATCATCCGCATAATTTGTTATATGTTGGTTAGCATTTTTTTGTTACACAACATAAATCATTCCTGTATATTATAAAAAGAATAGGTCCAGTTATACTACCTTGTGGAATGCCAAGTTTATTTACTAGTATATTTGATTTGAAATTTATACATATATTATATATATATTCATTATACATATATTATACATAATACAGTTTAGTATTATCATGGTACACTTGTTTTGTAACAATTGCAATCTGCTTAATTCGTTTTTATTATATGCTAATAAGAAAGTTGCACAGTAATTAAAGTGAGGGTAAGTAATTGTGTTATACACAAGCAACCTACTCCACTTTGCTAAACTGATAGAAACTCTACGTATTTCATAGATGCCGTGATCATGAAAGACATTTAAATTCGGCTATCCATCGACAAAATGTTATCGGAACAGTTACAAAAGAGACATTTTTTTATGATTCGTTCTGTGCATGTAGTTTTCCTTTACCTATAGTAGGGATCAAATAAGGAGAACACAAAGCAATTGGCATTCTAGTGGCGTTTATGGACAATGTTGGTCACAACGGTCTCAGCCGACTCTTAACGTCGCACAGTGGGCCAGAATTAATATTTAGCAGGACAAAACCTAAATTTATAAGACTTAATTTTGGGAAAAACTCATTTATTTGTAACTACAGAAATGGTCAGTGCATAACGACATTAATATGAAAATTCCTAAAAATGAATCATTTAGGAATAGTGAGCAAGTAAAGAACACTTAATGCGCGACCATTCTCAGTTTATCAGTTGCTTTTGTATTGTATAGAAGTGGTGTTGTGTTCTCGATTGTTTTTGAGGGTGTAAAATCGTATCTGTATGAATCTTTTTGTTACAGGTATTGCACGCATTTGCACAATGTAATTTTTTAAGGAAGCTTATACAATAACTGTTAGTGCCCGGTAATGCCCATTAGGGACATATAGGGATAACTGCTTTTTATTTGAGCTTTCTTTTGCCTTGAGTATTATCATATTGTTCTATTCACAGAGACAATGTATATTACCAGAAGAGAGTTATTTTAATTTTTAAACGACAATATAAACAAGTTATCCCTATATGTCCCTAATGGGCACTACATTTTATTAACAGTTATTGTATAAGCTTCCTTCATAACTTTGAATTACAGTGTGCAAATGCGTGCAATTTTTTATAAACCTAATTAAATACGTAATTGAAAAATAACGACACTTTTTTTGTTAATATTTTGAATAAGGTAATATCAAAAATAACTGTATTGAAAAATGTTAAATAAAAAAGGAAAAAGTAGCATACCTTTAATAAACAGATTCCTACAGGAAAGATTTTACACCCTCAAAAACAATTGAGAACACAACACCATATATACACAATACAAAAGCAAATGATACACTGAGAATGGTCGCGCATTATTAGTGTTCTTTACTTGCTCACTATTCCTAATTTATGTTTTTAGGAATTCTCATATTAACGTCGTTTTGCACTGATCATTTCTGTAGCTACTAATAAAGGAGTTTTTCCCAAAATTAATTCTTACAAATCTAGGTTTTGTCCTGCTAAATATTAATTCTGGCCCACTGTGCGTCGGATGTGCACGAGGTCCGGACCTTGGACTGTGTAATGGTCCAGGCCGTGAAAACCTCCGCAATAATAATTAGTTCCCGTTTTATTGAATAACTGATAGCAGGTAACCAAAAATACAGTGCCTTGTTTACATGGTCGTCAATATTTTATAAGAACAAATATTTTATTCTTTATTTTTTTTTAGTTTGAAGTGATGGCAGTACGTAGTACTTTAACATAGACGTAAACGAATAAAAGATACATTTACGGAGCCACAGGTTAAACTGTGACGGAGCGTTGCAAGATTAAGTTGAAGTTAAATTTCTAACCTATAAACGTAAACGTTTTTAAAAAAGTGAATTTTGTGTCCTTGAAAAATCTTCTACAGGTTGAAATTGTCGGAACCAGGACAATAGGTTAAAATAAAAACGCTACCTTGCCTACGTTTCGTTTAATATGCTTAAACTTCTTCAGGGCTCAATAGCCAAATAATTATGTAAAGTTCCACAACAGAAAAACTTTTTTAAAACCAAGTCTATAAGAGAAAACAATTTCTAAGAACATACATATCAACAGGTACACAATTATTTAAAAAAAACATTATATAAGTATGAATTAACAAATTGCAAAATTTCAAATTGAAAATAATAGCAACAAAGGTTCGTTAAATATAAAACATTATTATTTATATGAACATATTTTAGTCGTAAAGTATCAAATTGGAAGAAAATTTTTTTTAAAAAACTTTAAAAAACTTGTTATTTTTATAACATGAAAAAAACTATAATGATAAAATATCAAAATCTAAGTAATAATTACCTGTAGGCATAACAATTATAATACCAATCGATTTAAAAGTCAATAAAATATACATATATGTAGACATTCGACACACAACAGATTAAAATTTATCAGTGTTCTTGGCCAAGGACCGAAATCAAATAAAATCACACCCAGAGCGTAAAGTTAAGGATACAAGAATGATTGTCATTCTAGCGTCACCTATAAATATTAATCTTAACCAATTTTAAATAAGATATTTTTTTGTAGAGAGCCATAAATTATTCTATTAGAACTTTAAAGTTCTAATTTTAATTTCCAATTATTTGGGATTTTCTTAAAAATTGGTGAGTTAACAAATATTGCCTTAGCCTCAAATGACTATTCTTTACTTCGGGGTCGTTCTTTCTTAGGAGTCCCGACACAAAAAAAATACTGTATGACATTATGCCAGCTTTTTTTCCTCTTAACACAGTAAATTTGGAAAAATTAGATTTAGTCGGGCTAATAGCCTTAAAATTTTGCTAACTAGAGCTTTATAATTTGTTTGGTTTTTTTTGAAGTACTAGGGTACGCGAAAACCCTTTTTTTCAAACAAAATTTTTTCGTAGGACAAATTTTGAAATAAAAAAATTATGTGCATATAAACCTGCTTCGGATTATTTCTGGTAAATATTTATCTTTCCTGCATAAATACATAGCGCGTGCGTGCGTGCGTATGCATGTGTGTGTGTGCGTATGTATGTGTGTGCGTGCGTATGTATGTGTGTGCGTATCTATGTATATATGTATGTATATAAATATATGTGTATATAAATATATGAGTATATATAAATATATGAGTATATATAAATATATATATATATATAAATATATATATATATATATATTTATATATATATATATATATATATATATATATATATATATATATATATATATTTATATATATATATATATATATATATATATATATATATATATATATATATATATATATATATATATATATATATATATATATTATTGTTAAATTCGTTTTCCGGGTATACTCCCGCGTAGGTGATAGGCCCCGAGAGGGGGACCGTGGTTGTCTGAACGACGTTTTCAGTTCGAGTTACCAGAAGCCGCAGTAAGCAGTTATCTGTTAGAACCTGAAGATGGCAGATGAGATTCTGCCGAAACGTCGTTCAGACAACCACGGTCCCTCCCGGGGCCTATCACCTACGCGGGTATACCCGGAAAACGAATTTAACATTCACCACCCGCGAAAACCTGAAAAACAACATATATATATATATATATATATATATATATATATATATATATATATATATATATATATATATATATATATATATATATATATATATATATATAATATTATATATGTATATATGTTATATTCTATATATATATATATATATATATATATATATATATATATATATATATATATATATATATATATATATATATATATATATATATATATATATATATATATATATATATATACTATATATATTATATATGTATATATGTATATATATACTATATATATTATATATATATATATATATATATATATATATATATATATATATATATATATATATATATATATATATATATATATATATATATATATATATATATGTATATGTATATATATATATATGTATATATATATATATATATATATATTATATTATATTATATATGTATATATATATATATATATATATATATTATATATGTATATATATATATATATATATATATATATATATATGAATAGTGGTGAGAGGTATGAAACTTCTCATATGGTCTGAATGCTACTATCCGACCGACATCCTCGATGTACTTGCTGTGATGCAAGTCGCTATCCGCCACAGAGACATCGAGGATGTCGGTCGGATAGTAGCATTCAGACCCATATGAGAAGTTTCATACCTCTCACCACTATTCACTTCACCATAGTTAGTATATAACTAGCAGGTTGGCCACTATCATTTGTCTGTTCCATAACCTATGGCATACTGAAGAGAACAAATAAGTTCGAAATCGATCTATGTCTGGTTAGGAATTGACAAATGATATTAACTATCGATCTATCATGATTTGAAGGTGTAATTCAATGCAGGTCGGGGTATTTGCCCGCTGAGTAGTTGTTTCCTTTAAATCATATTTAATCACATTAGTTTAGTCCACCTGGGCTAGGGGTCGCCGCTCTCGGTACTTGCTGTGATGCAAGTCGCTATCCGCCACAGAGACATCGAGGATGTCGGTCGGATAGTAGCATTCAGACCATATGAGAAGTTTCATACCTCTCACCACTATTCACTTCACCATAGTTAGTATATAACTAGCAGGTTGGCCACTATCATTTTGTCTGTTCCATAACCTATGGCATACTGAAGAGAACAAATAAGTTCGAAATCGATCTATGTCTGGTTAGGAATTGACAAATGATATTAGCTATCGATCTATCATGATTTGAAGGTGTAATTCAATGCAGGTCGGGGTATTTGCCCGCTGAGTAGTTGTTTCCTTTAAATCATATTTAATCATATATATATATATATATATATATATATATATATATATATATATATATATATATATATATATATATATATATATATATATATATATATATATATATATATATATATATATATATATATTATATATATATATATATATATATATACCTTTTTCGTACACATTAAGGCCGCAATATGACATGGAAGCAGCTGATTGGGGCCAATTTGACACATTGAGTCCTTGGACTCGATGGTCTCACCGATTCTTTGGCATAAAGTGATCACATTGGGGCCAGAAGGCGGGACTAGGGGCGGAGCAACATTAAGAAAAATTTATACTTATCATACATATTGAGGCCACAAAATGCAACGTTGCCAAATAATAAAATTTTTTGTTATATGATTAAATCATGTATATTTTATAATGTATAATTTCATTTTACTCTATCAAGAAAGTTAAAAGTTGATGAATTCTCAAAATAGCATTGATGTACCACTAATACTGGCATGCATAGTCGTTCTTAGGTGACTAGCCAGCCACCACTCAGCAATGAATGAGTCTTATGTATTTCGTATGTTATACTCATTCTCTACTGAACGATCGCTGGCGAATCGCCGAAGAACAACTATGCATGTAAGTAATTCATTAATAAAGCCCTGGAAATAGTATTCGACTACAGAATAATTACTAATGATGTGAAAACCTACTGGTATGAAAACAATTCAAAAGCTTAGAATGTATTTATGCTAAACTGAAAGAAATACGATTTACTCATTATTAAAATTCTAAGTCATTATTAAACAGTTTTATACTATACAGGGTGTTAGGTAAAACGTTGGGGGTATTTTAATGATTGGTGTAAAAGGGATTAACAATACAAAATGTCCGAGGTCATTTTTTAAATATAGAAACAGTTTAATAAGAAAAAAATAATTTGTGGAAAATCCACTTTTTCAGAATAACCAGTATGCGCTTTACATCTCTGCCTATATAGAACAAGATCGATGAACTCTGAATATGATGTAAATACAGTTGATACTGAACTTTTACTATTCTAATTAAAAACATTCGCGAAAACTAAACATTCTCCGCTATAGTCTACATAGTATATACATACGTGTTCGATTTGGTAACGGACACTTACGTAAATGGTCCATAAAAAACTTTTATAAAAAATAACGATTATTTCGATTTTTAGTGAAAAATATGGATTATCTCGAGTATCTTAGCAGATATCGTTTCAAGAATGGCTTCATTCGTTTTTTAGATCCAATTATGTATAACACTGTATCCGTTGCGAATCTGTAAGTGCTATTTAAAAAGTTGAAATGGATGTGCATTATAATTTCTAACTATAATTTTGATGATTTTGACAGCAAAACATTTTTTATCAGTATGTGAGAAATACGAATCTGGACCGCATCCTAAAGCCAGAAATTACGAAATTATTGCGAAAATTACCCGTTCTCCCTTGTACTCTTACGTAACTGACCGATTAGGAACTTAAAGAATAAGCATTTCCAAGAAACGAATATTTAACTTGATATCAACAATCATTCAAATTTTTAGTGAAAAAAAATGGATTATCTCTAGTATAGCAGAAATCGTTTAATGAATGGCTTCATTTGTTTTTTTAGATCGAATTACGTATAACATTGTATCTGTTGCGAATCTGTAGGTGCCATTTAAAAAGTCGAAATGGATGTGGACTTTTAATTTATAACTCTATAATTTTGATGTTTTCGAGACCACAATACTTTCTACCGGTATGAAGATTAGGGTGGGGAGAGGGTTCTCTATTATGAGAAACACGAATCTGGACTTAGGTTCTAAGAAAACCGCCTCCTAAAGCTGGAAATTACGAATAAACCGCGAAAATTACACTTCTCCCCTATACTGTTCACAGTACGACATAGAGGTTCGATTTGGTGATGGACTCTTACATAACTGGCCGATTAGAAACTTTTATAGAGTAAGAATTTCTGAAAAACGAATATTTTAGCAGATATCGTTTAGAGAATGACTCCATTTGTTTTATTAGATCGAATTACGTGCAACATTGTATCTCTTGCGAATCTGTAGGTGCTATTTAAAAGTCGAAATGGATGTGTACTTTTAATTCATAACTCTAATTTTCGAGACCAAAACATTTTCTATCGATATGAAGTTTAGCGTGGGGGTTTCTCTATGTGAAAAACATGAATCTAGCCATGGATTCTAAGAAAACCGCATCCTAAAGATGGACATTACGATCTAACCGCGAAAATTACCCGTTCTTCCCTATGCTGCATAGATTACGACATAGAGGTTCAATTTGGTGATGGATTCTTATGTAACTGGCCGATTAGAAACTTTCATGAAGAGTAAGAATTTCTGAGAAATTAATATTTAACTATATATAAACAATTCTTTAAATTTTTAGTACAAAATATTGATTATCTCGAACATCTTGACAGATACCGTTTAGAGAATGGCTCCATTTGGTTTTTTAGATCGAATTACGTATAACATTGTATCTGTTGCGAATCTGTAGGTGCCATTTAAAAAAGTCTAAATGGATGTGGACTTTTAATTTCTAATTCTACACTTTTGATGTCTCAGAGACCAAAACATTTTCTATCGGTATGAAGCTTAGGGTGAGGGGTTCTTTCTATGTGAGAAACACGAATCTGGCCTTAGATTCTAAGAAAACCGCATCCTAAAGCTGGAAATTACGAATTTACCGCGAAAATTATACGTTCTCCCCTATACTGTCCAGAGTACGACATAGATGGACGATTTGGTGATGGGCTCTTATGTAATTCGCCGATTAGAAACTTTTATAAAGAGTAAGAATTTCTGACAAACGAATATTTAACTAGATATTAACGATTATTTAAATCTCTAGTAAAAAAATATGGATTATCTCGAACATCTTAACAGATACCGTTTAGAGAATGGCTCCATTCGTTTTTTAGATCGAATTACGTATAACATTGTATCTGTTGCGAACCTGTAAGTGCCATTTAAAAAGTCGAAATGGATGTGGACTTTTAATTTCCTAATTCTACACTTTTGATGTCTTAGAGACCAAAACATTTTCTATCGGTATGAAGCTTAGGGTGAGGGGATCTTTCTATGTGAGAAACACGAATCTGGCCTTAGATTCTAAGAAAACCGCATCCTAAAGCTGGAAATTACGAATTTACCGCGAAAATTATACGTTCTCCCCTATACTGTCAGAGTACGACATAGATGGACGATTTGGTGATGGGCTCTTATGTAATTCGCCGATTAGAAACTTTTATAAAGAGTAAGAATTTCTGACAAACGAATATTTAACTAGATATTAACGACTATTTAAATCTCTAGTAAAAAATATGGATTATCTCGAACATCTTAACAGATACCGTTTAGAGAATGGCTCCATTCGTTTTTTTAGATCGAATTACGTATAACATTGTATCTGTTGCGAACCTGTAAGTGCCATTTAAAAAGTCGAAATGGATGTGGACTTTTAATTTCTAATTCAATAATTTTGATGTTTTCGAGACGCAAGCATTTTCTATCGGTATGAAGTTTAGGGTCAGGGTTTTTTCTATGTGAGAAACACGAATCTGGCCTTAGATACTAAGAAAACCGCATCCTAAAGCTGGAAATTACGAATTTACCTCGAAAATTACACGTTCTCCCCTATACTGTCCAGAGTACGACATATACGTTCGATTTGGTGATGGACTCTTATGTAATTCGCCGATTAGAAACTTTTATAAAGAGTAAGAATTTCTGACAAACGAATATTTAACTAGATATTAACGATTATTTAAATTCTAGTAAAAAAATATGGATTATCTCGAATATCTTAACAGATACCGTTTAGAGAATGGCTCCATTTGTTTTTTTAGATCGAATTACGTATAACGTTGTATCTGTTGCGAATCTGTAGGTGCCATTTAGAAAGTCAAACGGATGTGGACTTTTAATTTCTAATTCTATAATTTTGATGTCTTCGAGACCGAAGCATTTTCTATCGGTATGAAGTTTAGGATGGAGGGGTTGTTCAATGTAGAGAAATACGAATATGGCCTTAGATTCTAAGAAAACCGCCTCCTAAAGCTGGAAATTACGAATCAACGGCGAAAATTACCCGTTCTTCCCTATAATGTCCACAGTACGATATAGAGGTTCGCTTTGGTGATGGCCTCTTACGTAACTAGCCGATTAGAAACTTTTATAACGAGCAAGAATTTCTGAAAAACGAATATTTAACTAGATATTAATGATTATTTAAATTTTCAGTAAAAAAATGAATTTTCTCGACTATTTTAGCAGATATCGTTTAGAGAATGACTCCATTTGTTTTATTAGATCGAATTACGTGCAACATTGTATCTCTTGCGAATCTGTAGGTGCTATTTAAAAAGTCGAAATGGATGTGTACTTTTAATTCATAACTCTAATTTTCGAGACCAAAACATTTTCTATCGATATGAAGTTTAGCGTGGGGGGTTTCTCTATGTGAAAAACACGAATCTAGCCATGGATTCTAAGAAAACCGCATCCTAAAGATGGACATTACGATCTAACCGCGAAAATTACCCGTTCTTCCCTATACTGCATAGATTACGACATAGAGGTTCAATTTGGTGATGGATTCTTATGTAACTGGTCGATTAGAAACTTTCATGAAGAGTAAGAATTTCTGAGAAATGAATATTTAACTATATATAAACAATTCTTTAAATTTTTAGTACAAAATATTGATTATCTCGAACATCTTGACAGATACCGTTTAGAGAATGGCTCCATTTGGTTTTTTAGATCGAATTACGTATAACATTGTATCTGTTGCGAATCTGTAGGTGTCATTTAAAAAGTCTAAATGGATGTGGACTTGTAATTTCTAATTCTACACTTTTGATGTCTTAGAGACCAAAACATTTTCTATCGGTATGAAGCTTAAGGTGAGGGGTGTTTTCTATGTCAGAAACACGAATCTGGCCTTAGATTCTAAGAAAACCGCATCCTAAAGCTGGAAATTACGAATTTACCGCGAAAATTATACGTTCTCCCCTATACTTTCCAGTGTACGACATAGACGTTCGATTTGGTGATGGACTCTTATGTAATTCGCCGATTAGAAACTTTTATAAGGAGTAAGAATTTCTGACAAGCGAAGATTTAACTAGATATTAACGATTATTTAAATTTCTAGTAAAAAAATATGGATTATCTCGAACATCTTAACAGATACCTTTTAGAGAATGGCTCCATTTGTTTTCTTAGATCGAATTACGTATAACGTTGCATCTGTTGCGAATCTGTAGGTGCCATTTAAGAAGTCAAATTAGATGTGGACTTTTAATTTCTAATTCTATACTTTTTGATGTATTAGAGACCAAAACATTTTCTATCGGTATGAAGCTTAGGGTGAGGGGTTTTTTTCTATGTGAGAAGCACGAATCTGGCCTTAGATTCTAAGAAAACCGCATCCTAAAGCTGGAAATTACGAATTTACCGCGAAAATTATACGTTCTCCCATATACTGTCCTGAGTACGACATGGACGTTCGATTTGGTAATGGACTCTTATGTAATTCGCCGATTAGAAACTTTTGTAAGGAGTAAGAATTTCTGAGAAACGAATATTTAACTAGATATTAACGATTATTCAAATTTCTAGTAAAAAAATATGGATTATCTCGAACATCTTAACAGATACCTTTTAGAGAATGGCTTCATTTGTTTTCTTATATCGAATTACGTATAACGTTGAATCTGTTGCGAATCTGTAGGTGCCATTTAAGAAGTCAAAATGGATGTGGACTTTTAATTTCTAATTCTAAACTTTTGATGTATTAGAGACCAAAACATTTTCTATCGGTATGAAGCTTAGGGTGAGGGGTTCTTTCTATGTGAGAAACACGAATCTGGCCTTATATTCTAAGAAAACCGCATCCTAAAGCTGGAAATTACCAATTTACCGCGAAAATTATACGTTCTCCCCTATACTGTCCAGATTACGACATAGATGGACGATTTGGTGATGGGCTCTTATGTAATTTGCCGATTAGAAACTTTTATAAAGAGTAAGAATTTCTGACAAACGAATATTTAACTAGATATTAACGATTATTTAAATTTCTAGTAAAAAAATATGGATTATCTCGAACATCTTAACAGATACCGTTTAGAGAATGGCTCCATTCGTTTTTTTAGATCGAATTACGTATAACATTGTATCTGTTGCGAACCTGTAAGTGCCATTTAAAAAAGTCGAAATGGATGTGGACTTTTAATTTCTAACTCAATAATTTTGATGTTTTCGAGACGAAAGCATTTTCTATCGATATGAAGTTTAGGGTGAGGGTTTTTTTCTATGTGAGAAACACGAATCTGGCCTTAGATACTAAGAAAACCGCATCCTAAAGCTGGAAATTACGAATCAACGGCGAAAATTACCCGTTCTTCCCTATAATGTCCACAGTACGATATAGAGGTTCGCTTTGGTGATGGCCTCTTACGTAACTAGCCGATTAGAAACTTTTATAACGAGTAAGAATTTCTGAGAAACGAATATTTAACTAGATATTGACAATTATTTAAATTTTTAGTAAAAAAATGGATTATCTCGAATATCTTAGCAGATATCGTTTAGAGAATGGCTCCATTTGTATTCTTAGGTCGTATTACGTGTAACAACGTATCTGTTGCGAATCTGTAGGTGCCACTGAAAGTTTTCGTAATTATAGTTGGTTTCGAAATTTGCTATTTTCAATTTTTTATTCATATTTAACCCAGAGATACTTTGTTTCAACGTCAAAACATTTAAAACCCGAATTCTCTGGGCCAAAAACCAGAGGATAAACCTATTCACCTGTACACCTATAAAGTAGTTTTTATATTATAATTTAATCACAATTTCTTAAAATCATTATAATCATGCGTATGCACCGCTTGTGGACGACGATATGCGGTCCTTCCCCTTTCGATAATTTCAAAAAAGTACCCATGTCCAAAGGAAAAAGAGAAAAACATGTATTACAAAAGATGGACATAGATCAAAAACTATTATTTTAATTATAGCAAAATAACTCAACAACACAACTGGAGAACAGTTCGAGATAAACATTTTATTTGAAAACTTTCTTTCTTTTAACAGATACACGATTAACTTTACTCCTCAAATATGTGTTACAAATTCATATATTATGATATGAGTTATAGCTAGAGTTACACCAATTTTTCGATTTATAGGGAGTATTCGTATCGCCAAGAATGGTCCAGAAAATCCTCTCAGATGCCATGTCGGCGATTCATCAGCCCGTTTAGAACTATCGACATCGGTTCAAAAAGAAAAGTATTTACTGACTCAAATTTCCCCTTAGAAGGAGATGTCACAATAGGAAGGTCGATAGTTATATTAGCCCCAAATCAAGGTGGCGAGAGATATGCATGTGCCAACATAGAACCAGACTATGACATTATTAAATATGCGAATATAGAAAGACCTCCACGATTTGTTGTGTAAGTAATAATAATAACAGTAAAATAAATATAAACAAATAAATTGTATAGAGGTGTAGTAAGAAATAAACAATATTTTGCAATATTAAATTATTCATACATGACAATAATATCACATACATATTATACAGATACTTAAATGCAAAATGTTCTTGGGAAAAGGTCCATTTACTTAGCAAGTCATACCAATTTATTGAGATTATCTAGGGATCTTTATATGTAATATTTAGTTATTTTAGTTTCAACTTATCTGCAAATATAATCAAGGAACCGTTGCTATGGTTGGTGGACTTGGCCCAACATAAAATAGGTGTAATAGAGGATTAGAATAGTCTCTAAGAAACGTCAGCCCAGATTTATTTTTGGTATTCTCTGCTCCATGCTCCATGATTTAACATGATTTTTTCCACTTGGAATCAAACACCAGTCGCATGATATATGTAGATAACTTTATCCAGATCTGTATAAGCAAACATATTCTATTACAGATATGATTTTCAAATTTTTTAAGGTTAGACCAGTATAATCATATTTTAAATACAGACGAAAGACTTCTAGATCTTATTTTTTGTAATAGACGCTGCTCTATAAGTAAAGCTTTTGAAATTTAAAGAGGATAGATATCACCTTCATTACTAATTAAGGCTGATATTCAAAATCCCACACGATAATTTTCCGCATAAAAATAACTTTGTTTAATTTCAAAAAGGCTAATTTCGTAGAACTGTATAACCAACTTGGGCTCATAGATTGACTTTCCTGGAACATTTTAATAATGTAGATACAGCTGTGGATGCACTTTATTTAAAATTAAGATATATTTGATACATATGTACCTAAAAAACAAAAAAGTAGTGGTCTTATCCCACATGGTTTAATAGACAGATAATCCATGATATTAAGCAGAAGAAAAAAATATTAAACAAATATAAAAATCAGGTACACTGAATATTATAATACATTTAAAACATTCAGCAAAAATTAAATCTGACATCGATAGTGCTTACAAGTTATATTTAGACAACATTGAAAATAACATGTACCTAAACTAATTCTAACAATTTTCGGAGTTTTATTAATTTAAAAAACAATACTTCATCCATTCCGTCATTGCTAATTTACGAGAATCAAATGATTGAAGACCCCCCAAGTAATAGTTGATAGTTTCGCGGACTTTTTCTCTAAATCCTTTACGTCCCCTACACTCCGTAAATTTGACGACGGTAAGTAGTCTGAATTTAAATACCTTAAACTATCTATCATCACTGAGGAGCAGCTTATGCCAATCTATAAATAAAATTGAAGCTACTTAATGACCATGGGCCCTGATATAAATCCGGCATTTCTAATTAAAGATTGTTCAACTTTTCTTCACGGTTCTATGTACACTCACGTATCTGGCTTAATATCTATTGAATAGCATGGCTTTATGAAGGGTCAATCTACAGTAACGAATCTTGTGCAAAACGCAATTGCTTTGCGAAGGTCTTGATCGAGGGGGTCAGGTAGATACTATCTACACAGACTTTTCTAAGGCTTTTGACAGGATTAACCACAGTGTTTTGATTTCTAAACTTAACAAATTTGGTCTCTCAAAATCGTTACTTCTTTTAATACAGTCATATCTAGAGAATCAACATCAATTTGTCCAGTACCATGGTCATAAATCGAATAGCTTCTTGCAAAGATCTGGCGCTACAGGGTTCGATACTAGGACCGCTCTTCTTTGTAATGTACATTAATGATATTTTTGAAAGCTTGGATACTAATGTTCACTTCATCTTGTATGCAGACGACCTAAAAATGTACCGATTTACTGACAGTGTTCATGATTGACAAATTCTGCAAAGAACCTTGATACCATCAATTCCTGGTGCATAAACAACTATCTACCCCTCAATGCCAGCAAGTGTAATGTTATGTTATTTGGCCGGAAGCATAATCTGTACGTGTACAATTATAATATCGATAATGTTGTTTTACAAAGACGTGGATATTATTAAAGACCTTGGGGTGTATTTTGATCCTAAATTGTCATTCAATAAATACGTCGGAAATGGTAACTACTTTTTCTTTTAAGAGTCTTGGCTTTGTAATCAGGAACTGCAAAGATTTTAAAATGTCAACACTTATCGTTTACTCTATGTAACATTTGTTAGATCTCGCCTTGAATATGCTTTAGTTGTGTGAACCTAATTTATAATGTCAATATATTATACTTAGAGAATATTCAGCGTAAGTTTTGTAAATCTTCAGTGTACACTGTTGAGGGCACTTATCCACCTATTGGATTTCCACAAAATGTATTGTTACAAAAATTTAACTTACCAAGTCTTGCCAAACGAAGAATATCTCAATCAATAATTTTTCTATATAAAATTGTTAATAATCGGGTTCGATTGTATTAACCTATTAAATCAAATAAATTATAAAGTATCTAGAATTTCTGCCCGCCATAACAACTTATCATTTCATACATACTGCTAACTAATATTCCTCATTTCTACACCAAATGTATGTCAACTATGCTAAAATCGAAGATTGTGTTGATCTTTTTCTGCAATGAAAGTGTAATTAAAAAAACTCTGTTTTGCATCTTGATGTTTTGTAATCTACTGTATTCTTTATTTATCTGTATATGTATGTGTATGTATATGTACAAGTGTATATTTATATGTGTATATACAATTCTATGTTTTGCTCATATATATTATATATTTAATTAAGAAATTTTTTGTAACACTCAAAATTGTTTATTGTGTATTTATCTATACATAATTTCAATGTACCTAATCCTGCAATTGGGCTCCTGCCTGTTGGATTTTG
>JANEYF010001940.1:0-31450 GCA_029963845.1 Rhamnusium bicolor | reverse complement strand
GCTACAGTGTGCGTTCTTGCTAACTGAGATCTCAGTTAATCTAAGCAGTTTTACAGTTATGGATGCTTTTATTTATGCAGTGTAACCGTAAAACAACGTAGATTAGCTGATATGGTTGGTAGAAAGAACTTGCCTAATAAACGAATGATGAGGACCCTTCTGTACAAGATGAGGCCCATTCTGTGCAAAATGAAGCAAAACCGAACGCAATTATAGGTACATTTTCGCGACATACGGGTATTATCGGTATGTATTAATTTGTTACTGTATCATTTTCACGAGAACGGTAACATAGGAGGGTATGTAGTGACGTCACCAATTTTAGTTCAAATATGATAGCGCAACATACCTAGGTCTTAAGGTAGGTTAGTAGTGGTATATATCTTTATCCTTGTTTAAAACTAACATTAGAACCACAACCTAAAGAGCTTCAACATCGTAAAATAACGTAAATAAAATAATTGTATAAATGTAAATACCCCTCGAAATAGAGGGTAAGTGCAATAGAGATGATGTGTTGCTGACTGTTGACTTGGAAACGTTAAATGCATTGCTAAGTGGTAAAAATATTAATCTTTCTTTGAATTTATTTCTCTTAAGTGCCGAACAATTTCTCTTGAATTAAGATAAACAGAGCCTTTAAGCATTGTTTGCGTCTTGTGACTCTAGCAAAACATTCAAAACAAACTGATTAAGGTTGATTTTTAAATGTCTAACCACGATTTAATAACCAATACGTTTTCACGGCATGTTTACTGTTTTATCGGTATGTGGTGTTAAGGTCATACCGTCATTATACTGTGCCGCTACTTACCGATCATATGTAACCCATTATGTCGCGAAAATATACCTTATGCTTTATGGAATAGAAAGAAGATTAAATGAGGTTATGTGTAATAATGTTTTTTTTGTTTTTCTTGTTTTATTTTTCATTCCTAAAGTTAAATAATCAACGCTGAATAATAAAAAGATAAATACGAGGATAAATATATGTAGGTTTTGTCTTCAAACAATATTTGAGAACAGTTGTGATCCAATAGACAAAATCCCGAGACAAATGTTGGAAGACCTGTTGTTGAAACTAGTAAGTCTTAAAAATACCATTTACATAAATACACAAAAAATATTTGCTTTATATTGAGGTAATAAGCATGGTAATTTTCTATAAAGATTAACTTCATTTTTTTTATACCTAGGGTTGCCAGACATCCTGGCTCCCCAGGATTATCCCGCGTTTTCATTGTCCCTAGTGTCCCGAGGCGGTGCTGGTACGGCAATTTGTTCCGCATTATAAACTCTAATAACTGAATATCAATGTTCAATTTTTATCAGTAAATTTCTAATTTGCGGTTTTACACCACACTTACAGTTAAAATGACTAAAGCGCGTTAAATTCATAGAACTAATAGTTATTAAGAACTACTTTTAGTCAAGGTTCGTTGTTATTGAGGTGTATTGTTTTTCATGTGCATATCACAGAGTTCCATGAAGTTTAGTAACTGGCAGTAGGGGTAAGCTAGTGTGTCTGTATATCCCTTAACTGTATCATTAAGAACTTGAAACCGTTATATTATAAGAATGTTATAATTTTTCAGGCAATAAAATTATTTTTATTTTTTATTTTATTTTGGTTATTTATTTATTATATTTATTTATTAATAAATAAATATGTGTCAGTAACTTAATAACCAACAACAATAAAAACTTCTTAATATTATAAGTAAAGTTAGTAACCTGGGAGCATATTGATTTATTGATGAATTTTGTTTTTTAATTTTGAAATTCATGTTTAAAAATCTGTCATCAAAATATATATCGTTGTATAAAATCTATTATAGAATGTATTTTTATAGAATTTGGATATAAACAAGGAACCTATGATGTGTAGTGAATGTACAGCAAAACTTCAAGTATCGATTGATTTTAAATCAGCATGTGTTTGTAGAGAAAGTATGATCTTACCATCTGTCAATTCCAAACAAGACAAAATGACCTTTGAGCCAAGTTTCTTTAAAGGAAGAAGCAAACTTAAGCGTATGTCTACCAGAAAGTATCTGCAGCTTTTGTAAGCAAGTGAGCGAGCAGAGAAAGATGTACCTATTTACATCAAACAAATGAAAATATATTCATAGTAGATATGCTGCAAAAACATATTCCAGAATTGGTAAGTAGGTAACAACTATAGAATTTGATAGGATCTACCCTGACATGGAAACAAAAAAATATGCAAAAAGTTTCTTTATCATTTTTTGTATGAAGTAATAATAATATGTAATATATAAAGTTCCTATTAAATTGGTCTAAGGAAAGATTTTTTTATAGGAATATGTGACAAAAAAAAAATAAAAAATTTAACTGTTTATTAAACCGCAGTCCTAGGAGTCATAAACAGTTGCGGTTTGTGGTATAAATTGTAGGTGAGTTACACTTGAAAATTTACAAGGTTTAGATGTGTACTGTACTGCAAGCAAAAGAACCGACATGACGTAAAGGGGAGGATGGCCAGCTGATGTAAAATTTTCTGATATTCAATAGATATTTAATAAATACAAAATTCTTTAACTCGCAGTTCATATAATGCAGAACTTATATCTATTATCTATGGATGATCCATAAATAATATCCACACATTTTCAATTTTAGAATGTTTTAAAAGAAATTCAATGCGAATATATTTATGGGCAATTACTGACAGTATAACATTTAAATGACTGTTTTCTAATATTTAAATTTGTGTTTCTGTCATACAGTAATAATAATAATGATTAATGAATAAAAATTTAAGAAATGATTTAACTAAAATAAAAAAATACATTATTGCTGCCAAGCATTAGTTAATGTCATATAGGTACGCATAAGGTTGAATACATATATTAAAATTGTATTTTACGTTATTTAATTATAAAACATTATAAATTTATCTTTTAAAATGCTAACGTCACAATTTATAACTAGAACAAGGCTAAAAATAAATATATTTTACATTTTTATATTGATATCGGTCTGAAATAGGTACATATCAAAAGAGAAAGGGAGAGTAAAAATAACAACAGTGTTTAGCAGCCATTGATGCCATTGACGGATTCTTTTAAGTTTTATCATTAATAAATAGTTTTTATTGTTTTCTGTTTGTGATGGAGCCTAACTTTATTAAAGCTAGTAGGAAAAAGTTTCTGAGGTAAATTATAATATGATTCAAAAGTTCTTGACTAAAAATATTGACGATATTACCGTCGAGTTTAGAAGTGTGAAAAATACAAAGGTTAGTTTTATTATAACAAGGAAAGATATTCCGTAAAATATTATTTACTTAATATAAGTAGGTATTTTGTATAATATAATTAACAATAATAAAATAATATAATAGATATAAAATAAATAACTTTACATTTAACAGACATCGGGTATATTCTATAAGCTTTTGGTTAAATTTTAACGTCAAAGTCATCGTTAATATTTTAACCTGTCATAATATAACCCATGTGCTTATTCTGTAAAGATTTTTAGCAGGTTATTTTAAACAAAATTGTTGAAATTTAGTGGGAGAACAGGTGCTGTTCAAATTTAACCTCTTCAAAATTTACTAGAAAGCTGATAAAAAATGGTGTTACAACTAAATTATTTTTTATTAAATGAAGCAGACAGATTGGAACAAATGTAAGTTAAAAACAAAGTAAAGTTAAAAACATAGTGGAGCATCCACTGAAGCCTCGATTCAAGCAGCATTCACCGAACAAACACGCACAGGTAAATAAATATTGTACATGTTCATAGTGCAACATGCAACGGAGACTGACAGAAATGTCTTTATAGGTCTAAACTTTTACTATGTGCACCATGATGCAAGAGTTTAGTCGCTACTGGAGCCGATGCTTTAGCATAAGATGCTCAAACACTATAGTTTAAAATATTTTTCTGTTTAGACAAAATTTATAAATTAATCATAGAGCTTTAAGGGATGAAAGCAATCAATTCGAATTTCCAAATTGGTATTTTCTGAAACGCTTCAGATTATCAAAACAGCTGCACATACTTTATTTAATAAACACCTTATCAGCTTATATGGATGATGGAGAAAGGAATACTTATATTTATATTCCAAAACATTTAAAAGTGTGTATTTATGTTAGTGATACAAGGATCGTTTTAGTAATCATAAATTGTTTTTAAATATTTGATTACATTTTTTTGGCAAATGGAGGTTGGACATAATTACTTGTTAGGATTGAGTCAACTATCTATAATTAGTGTTTCTCTTGTTGTTAATTTAATTGTTGATCACATTGTAAATATCTGTATACAATTGCATTCTTATTAATAAAAAGAATCATATTAAACAAAGGTAGATAATTGTTAAACTTTAGTACTTGTATTAAATAATTCAGATACACCTACCTAACTCCGAGATTGTACCATTGATTCAAATATTATTATTTATTTCAATCAACGCTTGTATATGTTTTTATTAATTTATTCAAAGTTGTATCAATAGAATGATAGACATCTTACGAGAAGAACTGATTAGTTCAAAAAACCATTCTGTGATTAACTTCATTGCAATAAGTTTACCTGCCTGTTAAAATACATAAATTTTAACTGGCCTGTTAAGTAGTGAAACTTCTCATATGGTCCAAATGCTACTATCCGACCGACATCATAGATGTCTTTGTGGCGGACAGCGACTTGCATAAGTACCGAGAGCAGCGACCTCTGCCCAGGTGGACTAAACTACTGTTATTAAATATGATTTGAACGAAACAGCTACTCAGCGGGCAAATACCCCGACCTGCAATGGATTATACCCGATCTATTATGATTTGAAGTCAATCAGTTAAGTTGTTGAGTTTATAATTAGTGTGGCTGTTTTATCAATTGAAATAATATCTATATTGTGGTGGAAAAACATACATTATGTAATATTATTACAATTTGGAAGAAAGGCATAAGATTTTAGAAATATGTTTATATTGTAATAAAAACATGACCGCTTTAAAAAGGAGAATTTATAAGAAGATACTCAAATCAGACTGTGCCGCCTTTTGTGATAGTAATTCATTAAAAGATACAACTAGAAGAAAAACTGTTTTTGATGAGGAAATGCACGTGAATACTTTACTGTCTTTCATAAAAAACTAAAATCTCTACTTATTTGTAGCTAAAAAATTAAATATAAATTAGAGCAGTGTTATGCGGACCTTAAAAAATAAAAAAATTAAATCATTCCATATTACTTCTGTTCAAGAATTGAATGAAAATGACCATCGAAAGAGAATTTTGTTTTGTTAACAAATAATTGAGAGATATAATGAAAATAATGATTTATTGCATAATATTTTTTCGACAGATGAGTCTTTTCTACAGCCGGTTTTGTTAACAGGCATAACAACCATTATTGGGGAATACTTGGATGATTTGACAATTTTTTTAAACTTAAGGACAATCTGGCAGTAAGACGGAGCTCCACCGCATAATGTCCGACCCATCATGGATTATTTAAATCAAAAATATCCTATCTGGATTGGAAAAAAATGGTCCAATCCATTGGCCTGCAAAGCGTCCGGATTTAAATTCCCTAGATTTTTATCTGGGGTGCCCTCAAAAATAATATATATAGTGAAGAACTCTCAGGGGACACTAAACAACTTAAACATCTTATAAGGGAGACAATACATTTGTTTAATTGGGTGAGGCGGTGTTTGAAAGAGTCAGATCCAATTTCTTGAAGTGATGTTTCAAATGCGTAGAAAATAATGGGCGTTATGTTGAAGATAATGTTATATTTGTTATACTATTTTTATCTGTTATGTTACTGAAGTATGATGTTCTTGTTCATTTGATAATTTCATTTTGTTATAGCTACCATTTATTGTTTTACGTTTTCTTTTATGAAAATAATAAACGAATTTTTTTCTGTTTATTCTTCAATTCACTTATTTTCCTAGCTATTAATCAAATTATTAGCGACATTGCAAGTATCAAATTGTTTCAAATGTTTTGCATATTTTGCATGTTTAGAAAAACGTTGACAGATATAAAATCAACATTAAAAATGTTAATTTTTGTGTATGAACTATTTGAGTTAAACAAACCAAATTAATAGTGGGTTAACATTTATGTGACTTACCCTTAACCACTAGTAGTAATAGCAAAATTAACCCATAAAGGATTTTTGAGTACTAATTTACTATGAGAAATATCTACAGATGGAAATTCTACATATAAGAGGTTTGTTCCTAGCAGTTTTAAGATCGTTCATTATAATATTATATACTTACTGCATTTTTAGAAGATATGGGAGGATGCCAAGTGCTGTGTCTTACAGAACATTGGCGCTTTGAAAAACAATCCAATCTATTATTGTTACCAAATTTAGAGATTGTATGAGCTTATTGTCAACCGGATGACCACATGGAGGGGCCACTATCATCTGCACATCTGGTGGCAAAAGTTATAAGTGAAATTAACAGTCTTTTTTAATGCAAAATATTTGATTGCTGTGGTGCTGAAATTAACACTGAAACTGTGTCTTTTGTTGTCGTGTGTATTTATCGCTTTTCATTAAATAGAGAATTTAACTTATTTTTTTTTTAAATTAAATTTGTTATTTTATATTGTTTTTAAAAGAAACTTACTTCTTTTCATAGCTGGTGATTTTAATATTGACAGTCTTGAATTAAATGAACATAGTAAGATCTTTTTAAATATATTAGAATCTTTTTTGTTACTTTTCTAACAGTCTCTGAAAGTTCACGCAGAGATCATAACAGGGATAGTTGCATTAATATTATAATTAACATTGACACGGACTACAACGTCCTTATCATAAAAAAATATCTTTTTTAACAGTTAATAATTAAAACAATGCACTTTTATTAGTTTGAACAACTATGCTACAAATATGGGCTGGTATATAATTTTGACCCGAACTGCATAAAATTAAAGTACCGGAAGAATAAAACTCAAGAATAGGCCAAAATAATGCAGAAGAAGTTTATTTGAAACTTGATCAATTCTTTAAAACTGAAAAAGAAACAAATTATAAAGTCTTCATCTTAAACGTAGCAACACAAATTGCAAACACAGAAAATAGAAAATAAACAGAACAAACTCTATTTAAATCTTATTTTAAAATCTTTGGCAGACTTTGGAGCAAACATCACACTAGAACAGTCTACATGTAGTTAAAATTCTCGTTATAGGAGTAAAATGCTTTCCTTAATAAAATTTTTAAACTTTATTCTTAAACTGACTAGAAGGCAATTATTATTTTTTAACATACAGTACCAGTACTTACATTTTCAAGTGTGAACATGCAGGGAAAATTAATAAATCAAGATTGATGAAAGAGTTCTTACAATCATGTCTGTATCCAATGCCATCTACAATTCTTACAGCTCTATGCTGTAACCTAAAAATCTGGTGCCATGAGAATGAGTATCCCCATGCTAAGATAGCATAAGACATTATGGAGTAACAGAGCATAATGTATCATTTTTAGCATAGGTTTCGAAATACAGTCACTTAATATTCTTAGTAGATAGATATTACGTGCCAAATTACTTGCCACTGACTTAATGTGATGTTTCCAACTAAAAGTGGGGTCAATGGTTACACCCAGAAATTTAATAGTTTTGGGATTACTACATTTTATATTTCTTAGGGATAAAATCATTCTTTGTGTTTTAGATAAATTTAAACTAAACCCAGCGATGTGAAAACCATTGCTCAGCCTCTGACTGTTTTACCACGACACGACCATCGTCAATTACCTATATAAGAAGGACTACCCTAAGGGTTATTTAATCTATACAGATGCTCTACTTTAAGCTTTAGTAATAATGGGGTCGTTTAGTAAACTGAAGTTAGGCACATATTCTCCTTTTAAAAATGTTGATATATGCTTAGATAACGATGACTTGCAATGTATGTTGATCATCAATTAACCTGGGAGAGGGACGCACATGTTGGTTTTGTGACCAAAAAGTTAAATTCTGTGTATTTTCGCAATAGTCAATTTAAAAAATATCTTAGATACTAAAAATCATCTGAATGTCTATTACGCCTTGGCATATTCTCAGTTAAACTATATTGCGCAAAATTTTTTCTGCTGGTACACTAGAATCATGTAGACCTATTTTTAAAATGCGTCGTATTCTACCACTTCCTTGTGTAATTATTTACCAAGCACTTATTTTTGTTTAATTGAATCAATGAAAATTTCCACAAAATAACTCAGTGCACGCTCATAACACTACATCCAATACTAATATTTATATTTCAAATTTTAATATGTCGTTATATAGGAAAAGTCCCTATTGTTTTTGTAGTGGTATTTACAATCACTTACCTACCTCCGTTAAGAACATTAATTCTGTAGCCAAATTTAAAAAAGACATAAAGCGCTACCTTCTATACAACTGTTTTTTCCCTTTTCAAAGATTTTTGGGCAAGGAATTCTTCCGGATTTTAATAGTAAATAATGTACATTAATTATATTTTTTTATTATGATATAACACTTACTGTTTTAAATAATTATTTTAATTGTATTCGCATTTAGTGACTGTGATTTTATTTTTCTTATGTACTTTAATTATTGTACCGTAATTTAATTTTCAAAATGATGTCAATATCTTTTATAGATCATACGACAATAAAGTATTATTATTATTATTATTATTAGTTTACCTATACCTAAACTCATGCCATGGTTCCATGAACTGAGAGCAACTAGTTGTGGTGACATAACCGTGAATAATTAACCAGTAAAGCTGACTGTGTAAATGTCCTTTGTCACTATTCATAATATTTTTACGGCACTAGACCGTTCTTCCATATTTGATGATTTATATGCACTTTAAGCCTACTCTGGATAAATTGACTTGTTTGCCCAATATATTTTTGATTACAGTCCTAATTTCCAAAATCTCTGAGTTTTCATTTAGTTCAATTTTGTCTTTTTGATTACCAAAAAGTTCTAATTTATTTCTTGATGTATACTATCCTATTCAATCTTTTTAAAAATTTACTTACCTTTGTTTTCCGTAAAAGTGTACACAATTAATTATAAGTAGGAGTATATTACTATCATTACTATATTGTATCATGTTTTTATTATTTTAGAATTTAAAGGTGAATGAAGAACATGTAATGTGTGAAACATGCCTCGAATCAATAAAAACTCTTTTTTATTTTTATAATGAACTGCTTGAACGTGGAAGGAAAAATTAAACAATTTGTCGAATTACAAAGGACAGAGGAAGAAGGGTATGTAGAATTAAGTGATGTTCAGCAATTTGCATTCAGAACAATATTAGTCGGAGAAGATAACTGCAGTGCTTTGATTGTACCTAAAACAGAAGAAATATATGACACAACTGAAGAAAATATTACTGTAAAAACAGAAACAAAAAGAGAATGTTTAATGGATATACAAGAAATTGAAATTGAATCAAAACAGAATGATTCTGACAGGTAAACGTGTTATTTTATTTGTGCAAGGTGTCCCACATAAGCGAGTCACTCGATTTCCAGACTTCATTACTGAGATTGAAAAAATAATTGAAATCTAGTCTTTTCAAAAAATTCTGATATACAGGTACCGAAAATATTTGCCGTTTTTCAGAGCCTGCAGTTATATAAAAAAAATCATATTTTTTTAAAGAGCCTTTATACGGGGTGTCTCATCGGGAACTGCATCGATCGATATAGGGAAAAGTAGTATGTAACAGAAAATTTTAAAAATTTGGGGAATTACTAATGTTAGTGTCGCCATTCTAACAAAATAATTACAAGCATTTGATACTTTGGGTTATACTGGAAGTCCCTATCAACTTGCTTATGGAAAACCCTGTATATTTCTGATTTTTTTGAAAAGAGCATAACGTTCTGAGTTGAAAACATATACCATATACCTAAACCCTGCTGTTTACGGCTGCAATGGCTCGTAAGAAACTTTTTAACTTCCTTCGTGTATGAGATCCTTATTTTCTTTTTGGTAGGTAGAAAGAACACAAGATGTACTACACTCTACAATTAAAATAAATTCAATAATAGTATACCAAGTGTTCCATATTTTACGTTACATTTTATCAACTTGAAACCGCGAACATTTTTTTTTAGTTTAAATGGAACACCCTTATTTTATATTAAGTTATGTAGAATTAAATTCTCTCTTTTCTATTATAGGCATTGCAGGGGTTAAAGTTACAACTTTTTGAAATATTTGCGATTTTCTTTAATTTTCCACTTTCACATAATGCATACGGTAAAAAATATATCATTTTAACACTTGGCAGTGTGTATATAGTGCACGGTGCTCAGCGTTATGTTTATTTTTGTAATATTACTATATTAGGAAAGGTAATTTGATACAATAATTATTACATATTAACATATAATCAAATTTATGAGAATTATAAGAAATTTATGATACAGTGGAGAAAAAAATTAACATGTAATATTGATTTAGCGCCGACCCAAGAGACCCTACCTCCACTTATGTTAGTGTACATTTTTAACACCACAATTTGTAAATCGGCACATAAATTATGCGTATAATATTTTTTTAGTTAATATACATTGGGTTAAAAATGACACTGTAGACATTTACGATCAGTACACTGAATTTTTGCTAAGAATCGCATAATATTAAGAAATAATTACATTTAAAGGATTCAAAAACCAAGTTTTGCATCTACCTTATGCAAAGAGCAAGTTTTACAAATGAAATGTGCAAATACCAGTAAAATAGTAAAACAATTTTAATTTGTTATTTGATTATTAAAAAAAAAAAAGATGCAACAATCTACCCAAAAGTGTGTTGCCATTTGTTGTAGCACACTTTTGATATTTCGTAGTACACTTGGAAAATAACTATTTAATATTAAAAACCACGTAATTTAGGAAATTGTGAAATTCCAAGAGCTGTAATAGAAAAAAATATTTACTAAATATTTAAAAACATTTTATTTGTTAAAAACTTTAAAATTCATTCAGTACAAATTTTTCAAAACCTTGTTGATTCTAAATTCAGTAAATACTGACAGCGGCTCTGGTAGCAAACGTGCTGGCCCATGTGGTACATAAAACTGCACCATGAATGGTTAATAGCAAATAGCCAGTTATACATCTGACCGAGGCAAACAAGTACCGAGTTTTGCATCTGAGTAGATTTTAACACCTATTTTATTTACCATGCAATATACAGGGTGGGCAAATTTCGATGTTTGTATAGGGTAACTCGGTAACTGTAAGAGATATAAAAAAATGAAAGACACATTCTCGATCACTTTTTTTGACATAAATTCACTGGCGAAAACAAAAATTTGCTATCTTTTTTTGTTTTTGAGATAAACAAAAGTTCGATTTTTCGACTTTTAGATACATGTCAATATCTTGGTTGTTTGTAAAGTTATAAAAAAACAACTTTTACATTCTTTAGGCACTTTTTTCTGTATAATACAGTGGCGTCGAGAAAATTTTAAAAAATGTGCATTTCGAGATATGGCAAAGTTTTATTTTTTTTAAATCGAAAGCATAGTTGGCTATGGTTTAGTAAAAAAAAATTTTTTTTTCTCTTTCAAACCATGTATCATATGTGGTGTCGCTTTTGATGTGCAAGTATTTAATAGCGAAAATAATCTTTTAGTAGATTACTTTTTGCTTTTTTTATATTTATTTCAAGTAGGCGTGTGTCATCTATGACAGTGTTTATCCGTGTTGGTGATTGCACCTGGATTTTGATTTTATACTTCCACTTTTAAAAGAAAATAATTTAACTTTGTGAATAAAAATACCTTTATTTTAAACCTTACATTTCCGTAAGAAATCATTACATTGACTGCTCACTGGCAACGCAACGACTCGTCTCCCTACTCCTTCCACCGTGCTGCACAAGGTCAAATTCCCCACACTTGGGACATCGCTACGTGGCACCAAGATTAGAATATTTTAAATTATAAATACAAAACAACAAGTGTTACAAAACAAGAACATAAATAAAAAATAAAAATATATCATTAAACAGGCCGCCCGCCTTGAAAGTAGTACCTTTCAACATTACATAAGACAATTATAAAATAAAAGACAATCCTAAATTATTATCCATAATGTCTAAGAATTTACTTAGTCAATTATTGGTAGCACTGATATTTTGGTTAGCACCCGTTTCGTGATGCCTTTAGCAGTTTTGACGGTCACTACCCGCACTACGTTGTCACTTCCGGGGTGGACTTCGATGATTCTTCCAAGAGACCACCTCAATGGAGGAAGATTTTCATCGTGGACAACAACCATACTGCCAACCTTCAAATCTGGGTACTTGTTGTCTTTCCACTTCGACCGGGCTTGCAGAATTGTCAAATATTCTTTGGACCAACGCGTCCAAAAAATGCTGCACTATTTGTGTTAAAATATTGATACTTAGTGAGTCTGTTGGTCGTCACATCTCGTAGGTCTTTCTGGGGCATGGATACAAGAGAGTCACCGATAAGGAAGTGTCCAGGGGTCAGTGCATTAAGATCAAAAGGATCATTTGATAAGGGAAAAAGTGGTCTTGAATTCATGCAGGCTTCAACCTGCGTAACAACCGTGTAAAATTATTCAAAAGTAAGGTGTGCATTCCCTATTACTCTCCGTAAATGATATTTACAGCTTTTTACACAAGCTTCCCATAATCCCCCAAAATGTGGTGATCTGGGTGGTATAAATTTCCACGTAATACCGTCTTGACACAAATATTCTGAAAATTTTGCCTGATGATCTTTTCGTTTTAATAATTTGCCTAATTCTTGTAATTCATTATTAGCTCCCACGAAATTCGTACCGTTATCCGAATATAACGTGTGGCATTTACCCCTTCTAGATATAAATCGTTTTAAAGCATTTAAGAATGAATCGGTTGACAAATCAGAAACAACCTCAAGATGTGTTGCCTTTGTTACAAAACATACAAAAATACACAAATATGCCTTGACCATTTTACAATTTCGTAGATTTGAAGTCTTTATATAAAATGGACCTGCGTAGTCAATGCCGGAATTAAAAAATGGACGTGTAGGAGATACGCGATGTTCAGGTAATTCACCCATCAAAGCGTTAATATTTTTTAGGATTAACTCTGAAACAAATAATACATTTGTGTAGTATCCTTCTAATGGTATTACGTCCCGATAGCAACCAATAACGCGTTCTAATGTTGGCTAAAAGAGCTTGAGGTCCCGAATGCAACTGCATCTTATGTTCATGCTTAACGAGTAAATCTGTCAAATGATGCTTGTTAGAAAGAATAATGGGATGTTTATGACTATATGGTAGTTTTGACTTGCCTAACCTACCCCCTACTCGCAGAACACCTTCGTTGTCTAAAAATGGGTTTAGAGAACTTAGTCGACTTGATTTGTGAATTTGCTGACTTGATTTAAGCGCTTGAATTTCACGCGAAAACTCGTGCGATTGGGCTGCTTTAATTAAAACAGTTAATGCTTCGTCTAACTCTTCAACACTCAATGGTCCTACTAATTTGTCACCTTTGTGAGAAGATGTATTTTTAATAAACCGATAACAATAAGCTGTTATTCTTTGTAGTGTCAAAAAACATGAAAATCGTTGAAATATTTCTTGGTCGTACATAACTAAAAAGGTATGACTCTATTTCGTCGTTCCGGCGGATCTACATGATAATGATGTTCTGGCCATTTTTCCGCTGTGTTACCTAACCATCTTGGTCCCTCCCACCATAATTCACACTCAGTAAGTTTGTCAGGCTTACAACCTCTCGATATTATATCCGCAGGATTTTCCTCGCTCCGTACATGCTTCCAGTTGCTGGTCTTGGACAACTTTTGAATTTCTGAAACACGATTCCCAATGAATGTTTTCCATTGAGAGGGTTCAGCCGCTAACCATGCTAAAACGATTGAAGAATCTGTCCAATAATAAATATCACCAAGATGCATATTCAATGCTTCGACTGTCTTGTGCATTACTCTAGCCAATAAAAGTGCTCCACATAATTCCAACCTAGGTAATGTGATGCATTTGAGTGGTGCTACTTTGGATTTAGCACATAGAAGACCTACAAAAAATTCACCATTTGAGTTCGTTGAGCGTAAATAAATGCACGCACCATAGGCTCGTTCCGAGGCGTCACAAAATCCGTGTAGCTCTACATATGTTGGCTCATCACAAACTACTTGTCGTGGGATATCTAATTTATTCAATGCCTCAAGCTGAGTGTAAAATTGTGACCATAATGTAAATAATTCGAATGTTACAGATTCGTCCCATTCCAACTTCTCTTGTCATAACTTTTGTAGAATCATCTTAGCTCTTATGGTGACTGGTCCGATCAGTCCCAGTGGGTCAAATATTTGTGATATTACCGAAAGAATGTTTCGTTTTGTTGTCTTTATGTTTTCCTGCTGTTTGACTATATACTGAAGAGAGTCAGATTGCTTGTTCCATTGCAACCCTAAAGTTTTCGTAGTATGATCATTTGTGATATAATGTTTTGTTACTTCATCCTGTATCTCTTGACTACCCTCGAATACTTGCTGTGCATTTGAAAACCATTTCCATAAAGTGAAACCTGATTTGATTAAAATATTTGAAATTTCTTCCTTCAATCTTTTTGCTTCTTCAATGCTGCCTGCACCAGACAGAAGATCGTCTACATAAAAATCACTGATAATCACTCGAGCTGATTCTGGAAACATATCGTTACCTTCTAATGCTGCTTGATGCAAACTTCGTATGGCTAAGTACGAAGCAGATGATGTGCCATAGGTAACTGTGTTCAAGTTATAATGCAGTAATGGTTCTTGAGGACTTGATCGCCACACAATTCGTTGTAGATCACGCTGTTCTTCACAAACCCAAACCTGCCTGTACATCTTTTCAATGTCGGCACCTATTACAATTTTATGTTTCCTAAATCTTGTTAATATAGCGAACAAATCATCCTGAATGATCGGCCCGACTTTAAGTTTGTCGTTCAGACTTAGACCAGTGTCAGTCTTTGCGGACGCATCATAAACCACCCTCAACTTGGTAGTGCTGCTGCACTCGCGAATGACTGGATGGTGAGGTAGATAAAACGTTGGTTCATTAGGCTTGTTGATATTGTCTTCATCAATTTTCGTCATGTGGTTTAATTCTTCATATTCACGCATAAATTCGATATACCTTTGTCTCGTGTCTTCATCTCTTAATAATCTTCTTTTAAGGGCATAAAATCTCTTAATTGCGTTATCCATGGAATTTCCTAAATCGTGAATTCCTTCTTTGGTTGGTAGCTGGACGATAAAATGCCCGTCATTTTCCCGTTGGGTTGTATTTTTGAATAAATCTTCGCAGTCCTTTTCTTCTTTTGACAATGTTTTTCCCAATTGTTCTTCTTCCAATTTCCAAAAATTCTGCAACTGTTCTTCAATACGTTTGGTTGATACTAAATTGCATGTAGTATGTGCAACATGGGTATTACCTTGAATAGGAACGTTACCGGAAATAACCCAGCCTAGTTTAGTCTTTTGTAATAATGGCAAACCTTTAGATAATCTTACCTGCCCTACACATAATAGTTCGTAAAATATGCCAGCGCCTAAAAGAATGTCGATGCTATTTGGAATATGATACGTAGGATCTGCCAAAGTGATATTATTAGGAATATTTAGAATGTTTGAATTAATCGACACAGTTGGTAATGAGTTTGTTATAGTGTTGAGTACGAAAAATGATAATTTTACTGAAAATGAACTGAATTTTGACTTAACTGTAGCATGTGCTAATTGTTTTGACCCTGTCACTGAAGTGCTTATACCAACTACTGACATATTGATATTGACTGTACTTAAATTCAAACGTTTGCGTAAATCACTGGTGATAAAATTTGATTGTGACCCGCTATCCAACAAAGCCCTGATCTCATGTGGTGCACTATTTTGATCTAGTATAATTACTCTTGCCGTTGAAAGCAAGACTTGATTATTAGAAAATTGATTTGAACTATGAGTTGTAACCGTCATAAATTGTTGTTCTTCTGATTTTTTGTTATTTTCTTCATTATCTTTTGTGCATACATGCACGATTGTTTGTTTTTCCGTTGAAACGTTTGAGCTAGAACTTGTATTTGACAATGACGACGTAGCATTAGAATGAGGAACATGTGGATTTCGCGAATAATCAATGTGAACTAAAGTGTTATGTTGTTTCCCACACTTTCTACAGCCACCGAAAGTGCAGTCCTTATTAAAATGACCCGATTTTAAGCAATTCAAACACAATTTTAATCTTTTGACTTCCTCTAATCTTGTTGATTCAGGAAAACTTAAAAATTTTTAACAATTGAATAATGGATGAGCCTCACGACAAATTAAACATGGCTTATATGTCGATACAAATGACTGTGAAGTTGCCTGTGATTTGTTGTAACGTATTTTACAGTTACTATCAATACCTGGTTTGCTAAAATTCGATTTATTAGAATCTAACGTTTCTAACAACTGGCATCTGCTTATTAAAAATTTAAGAAAATCATCAAATGTTACTGTATTGCTCTTGATACTGAACGACTCCCACTCCCTCTTAGTAACCGAATCTAATTTTGTATTAATAAGAAAAATTAACATTGTGTCCCAGGATTCCACAGGTTCATTCAGAATTTTCAACGCTCTTAAATCCTTTTGCACATTGTCTACTAATTTTCGTAGAGCGCTGTGAGACTCTTTTGTTATTGGTTGCATCTCAAATATTGATTTCATATGTCTTTGTATTATTAAACGTTTATTTTCAAACCTTTCGCGCAAAAGTTTCCAAGCAATTTCGTAATTGTCATCGGACACTTCAAGGGAATGAATTACCTGCGCGGCTTCTCCTTTGAGAGAAGACTTTAGGTAATAGTACTTTTGTATGTTAGGTAAACTGGAATTACTATGAATTAAAGCCTGAAAAGTGTCATAGAATTGTAACCAGTTTTCATATGCCCCATTAAAGGTAGGCAATTCAATTGTGGGTAATTTTACATTTGCCAATGCATTTGTTGCATTTGTCAAGTTTCTTAAATTTATTGTAGTTGCGATGTCGTTTTGCTCGCTATTTTTTCTGTACTAAAAAACCCTTAGCCTTAGATATTAATAAAAAATAATTATCTTCAAATGAATCTCTTTCTTGATTTTGTGTTTCGGAGTTGTCAACACGCTCAATTTCTGCCTGAACTACATTAAATTCATCCCAAAGTGCATGAATTTTGGATAAACGTTCATTTAATTGTATTTGATCATAATTATCGCTATTTAATTTCTTCAAAAATGTGTCAAAACGTGTTAATTGTGACTTAATTATACCTCTTTTTTGTTTTAAATTTTTAAATTCTTTAGTATCCATATTAATACTTAATTACCAATTTATTTAATAATCAAATAAAATTGTTACGCAGGCAAAAACATGCAAATTTACTCGGTAAAGAAATAAATGATATGGTATGTAAGGAATCAGTGACTCACCTCTCTTACTAAACTGACTTTGTGGTTAATACGCCTTGCCGTACGTTGTGTTGATGCTCTGCAGGTACACGTTGCGCTCGCCTATCTCCAGCTGTCGAAACCGGAGCACCCGCTGTCGTCCAATGCCTGCTATCGCTGGCCGCTTGAAAACGTGTCTGACTCGCTGCTTGGGTAACTTGGAATTCACAATACCACTGTGTGTTCGTTGATTTGTCTTTTACTGATATATTCAAGATTTGCTGTACTTTTATTTTGATTTTAGAACTGCCAATGTTTGTATGTAGGTAATTGTTAATTATTAATTGTACATAAATGTGTTTTGCCCATCTGAAAATCGTGTAGAATGCCTTTCGTTGCTTGACTAACTGCGCACATTTAACACAGTCTATGTATTGTCACAGAATTTCCACTTGTTTATTTATAAATTCGTCGCTGATTTCTTTTGTATCGTGCTCGAAATGGACCATATGTTGGTGATTGCACCTGGATTTTGATTTTATACTTCCACTTTTAAAAGAAAATAATTTAACTTTGTGAATAAAAATACCTTTATTTTAAACCTTACATTTCCGTAAGAAATCATTACATTGACTGCTCACTGGCAACGCAACGACTCGTCTCCCTACTCCTTCCACCGTGCTGCACAAGGTCAAATGCCCCACACTTGGGACATCGCTACGTGGCACCAAGATTAGAATATTTTAAATTATAAATACAAAACAACAAGTGTTACAAAACAAGAACATAAATAAAAAATAAAAATATATCATTAAACAATCCGTTTGTCAGTAAATTGCATATTAATAATTTTCTTTCCATCATAATTACACCCCATTTAATCATAAAAGTGAGGATGTCTTATGAAAATTACGAGAAATATGATATACTAGAATGCTTTAATTAAAGTAATAACAATTGTGATATTGCATCCGAAATATATTTCAATTGCTCTCCAGAAAGAAGACAATCTAATAAAGCTATTTTTAAGAGATTGAAAGAAAATCTCATTAAATGTGGGTCCCCAAGTCAAGACCAAAAAATTACAACATTGAAGATGCTGAAGAAGCTTCTATAGCTGTAATTGGAATGGCGGTTGCAAATCCTTCAATTTCAAGTCTTCAAATTGAAACTGATTCTGGGATTTCAAGACGTTAAGCTTTGGGTATTTTGAAGACACAAATTCAGGCCTTATACAATAAGGAAACAACATCACCTGCAACCGATCTTCAACGACGATTGGAGTTTTGCATATGGTATCTTCAAAAAAGTCAACAAGATCCATTCTTCTCTAGAAATGTAGTTTGGACAAATGAAGCCTACATTAGCAGTGCAGGAATTTTCAACAGGCATAACGAGCACTATTGGTCTGATATGAACCCTCACCATACCGTTGACGTGCGATCTCAGGGACGCTTTGGTTTTAGTGTTTGGTGTGGTCTACGTGGCAATCGTGTTTTAACATATCACATATATCAAGAAAATGTTAATGGCCAACAGTACTACGAGATCTTTAACCAGAACATTATTGAGGAATTTATGGACAATCTACCCTTAATTGAGGCAAGAAATCAGTTCTTTCAACAAGATGGTGTACCACCTCATAATATCAGGACTGTTTCAGAATTATTAAATACCAATTTTGGAAATAACTGGATGGGAAGTAACGAATCAGTGAGGTGTCCACCACGATCACCTGACTTTTTTCTTTTTTGGCCACAAGGAAACCAGTACTGACATAAATGAACTCAGACAAAATTTTATAGACTGTGAATTCCATTTCAACTCTTCATATTTATAATGCAGTTCAGAGTGTTATGAAGAGGTGTAATTTATGTATCGAACATAATGGATATCAGTTTGAACATTTACTTTAATTTGAATTTTTGTATTGTAATTGTAATATATTATAAAATTAGAAATAAATATCTGATTTTTTGGACTTGGCTTGTTGAAAGACCCACAATTAATGAGATTTTCTTTTAACCTCTTAAAAATAGCTTTATTAGGTTGTCTTCTTTCTGGATAGAAATTGAAATATATTTCGGATGCAATATTACAATTGTTATTACTTTGAATAAAGCATTCTAGCATATCATATTTCTCGTAATTTTCATAAGACGTCTTCACTTTTATGATTATATATTAAATGGGGTAAACACTGTCATAGATGACACACATCTACTTGGAATAAATATAAAAAAACGCAAAAAGTAATCTACTAAAAGATTATTTTCGCTATTAAATACTTACACCTCAAAAGCGATCCCACTTATGATACTTATATAGTTTGAAAGTCAAAAAAATTTCCTTTTTAACTAAATCATAGACAACTATGACTCCCTTTAAAAAAAAATACAACTTTATGCCATAACTGGAAATTGCACTCTTTTTTTTTAATTTTCTCGGCGCCACTGTATTATACAGAAAAAAAGTGCCTGAAGAATGTAAAAAGTTGTTTTTCATAACTTTACAAACAACAAAGATAATGACGTCTAAAAGTCGAAAAATCGACCTTTTGTTATAACTCGAAAACAAAAGACGATATCAAATTTTTGTTTTTGTCAATGAATTTGTCTCAAATAGAGAGATCTAGAATGTGTCTTCCATTTTTTTGTATCTCTCACAGTTAACGAGTTATCCTATACAAATGTCGAAATTTGCCCACCCTGTACAAACCTATGCACCTTAATTATTGGCTAAATAATCTTGTAAACAAAGCATTCTTATATATGATAAACATAAAACCTGAGTTTTTAAAATTTTTGTAAAAGCAGTGTCTATTTCATTATTCATTTTATACTTCTGCTTTTATTTGTTTACATATGTCCTTCTGTCAACCATATGAGTCAGTAGTTGCCACCGGTTCTGGACTACGGATTAATTTCCTGTCCCTACTGATCTGTAGAGAAATAAATGTCAAATATTTGATAAAAAAAAAGTTAACACATTACGAAAATCAAATAGACCGTTTTTGTGGTAATAGTGGAGCAAAATAGACACCAAGAGTCTCACCGTTCTCGAGAAAAAAATTGTTAGCGTAGAACGAGATTAGACCTGATACGTTTTATAAAGTCAACAATTCTACATAAGAAATGGCTATTTGCGATATTTTTTTGTGATACAGGACTTTTTATTTCGAAAAAACATCAGAAATTGATTGTTTATAAATATCATGTCATCAACACCAGACCTATTACCCAAAGCGGTTTATTTCTGTTAAATAACATTGCAAAGAATATAAAATGGGACTTTGTGCCCTGTAATATTCTTAGTATCAATGAAAAGTGTGAGAAATTCATGGTGAAATAAAAATAATCAGGAAGTTGCATTCCCTGAGAAATCTATCATTTTAAACAATAATATAATACAAACAAAATGGTTAAACGATGATCTCAAAAGAATGAGAGAGACACTTAATTTAATATATGAAGCAGCAAAAGTGCTGGATTCTGCTGAGCTTAAAATATCAATGAATTCATATAGAAATACAGAAAAGCCATTGCTCAAGATAAAATTAGAGCAAATGGTGATTTTATAAACAATGCTTCAAACGCCCAAAAAGCAATGTCTTCTAAAAAATATTAACCTGAAAATGAAACTTAAATGTCAAATATTTTAGATGATTTAGAGCCGATATCCATCTCCCATTAAACCTATTATTGATACAATGGTATCCAAGGAAATTAGCTAATAAATTTAATAGGAAATGGAAAGATCTGTCCTTAATGTTTTGGAATACTCTCTGATTCCATTCTCAAAACTAAAGGAAAATTTCTTTGATAATAGATTGACTTTTTTAACAATGTCAGACATGAAAGTTTTCTGTTTATATGTTTCCATAGATACGTGAGACATTATGTTATATTGATATTGTTTCTATATACCTGGTCTCTAAGGATTGGTTCAAAAATCTATAGAGTAGTTAACACACATTTGGCACCGTTCAACAAAATAATAGCGAGTTTTTTAAGTTTTCCTCTTGTATTATTACTTTCATTTTCCAAAATTTTTGCAAAATGATGTGATTGCAACATATTTTCACATATTTTTTATTTGCAAATTCTCCTTTCCAAAAAATTAAGCTAGGAAAGGAGATTTTTATATACAGAAATACAGTTTATATTCTGTTTTATTTCATATTGATAAACCTATACTTTATAAATCAATAAGCTGTTTTTTTTAATCAGTGAGACATATTTTAATAATTCTCTAGTAATATTTATATTAAAGAAAGAAAGAAATATACATAGAAAATGTGTCTATAAACAGCGTTATATTATATTCTAGGTGCTTCACTTCATCATGATGTACAAATTCAGCATACAAAAGCAATAGCAATTTTTCTTTTTTTAAAAATTCTATCAAAGTTTTGGCTTCATTTCTTTCACAGCATGTATGTCATAAAAGCTAAAAATAAAAAAGTTTACGTGTAGTGAAAATTTTACTACAAAAAAATATGGAGCACTAAATTTGGTGTTTTTTTAAAAGAAAACGTGCAACTATTTTCAAAATCATATTACGCTGTAAGCACCACTGTACTGTCTACTTTTACCCAAATTACTGAAATATTTTAAGTAGTTTTCTAGATATTGGGTTGAGGACAATAAAAAGTAGCTTTCTAGGAAAATGTTCATTAGACATTTACGTCAATAAAATAAATCGGTACCAGCGAAAAATATCATTTGCCATTGCTAGTAGCAAATGATGTACTCTACAAGAATATATCTGTTTCATATGGTTCTACTCCGAAAAATTTCTTGAACAAATTCGAGCTGGATTTCGCTCCACTATAATAAATACATATCATGTTTAGCAGAAAAAGACACCACCTTTGAAAAATGCATGAAAACACCCTGCATTTTGCACATTTTGAGAGAAGGCTTCTTTATATCTGGTTAGTAGCGGATCATCAGAATGAGGCAAGGGAGACCTAATTCTAATTTCTACAAAAAAATAATGAAATAATTATTGGGTATTACATAAGCATCCTTTCAAACCTAATATGATAGCAATAATAAATACCTATAATTTCTTACATTTTATACTGTCATTCTTATCTGAATGTTCTAGTATAGAAGCTTTAAGTAGATAATATCACAAACATGACACTTCAAATACATTTTATCGCAGAAACTATTTATTTATTCAAACACTACAACAGCTCTAGGCCTTACAGAGTGTGTCTAAACTTAAGTATAACCAACTTATAATTAAACATACACTAGGTATACTAAAAACTACAGACAATAAATAGGACAATATTAAAATATATTTTTATGGACATGTATCACAGTAATAAAATGATAAATAAAAGCATATTTAATAAATTAAAATTATTAGTACTACTTATAATAATAATCACATTAGTTTATTGCATCAGTTACATTATTTTTAAAATTCCCATTACTGTTAAAATTAATATCAATAATATTGTTATTGTTGCATATATTATACTGAATGCATAGAATTGTTAAAAGTGATGATTGAAGGTAGTTTGTTCTAGGACAGTTCATATGAAATGTTAGGCTTTTTATAGTTCTCTTGTCAGACACTTCAAAGTATATTTCATACAATAGGTACATGCAGTCAGTTAAATTGTTGCAGATTGTATACAGAAACATCAGTTTTATTATAATTCGTCCCTTTTGTAAAGATATTATTTTATATTTTCCTAACAAATCATTGTACCTGTTGTAGATTGGATATATCCCATGCTCCTTATAGTAAGTGAACTTCAACAACTTTTTTTGAACTCCTTCAATTTTAGAGATATATTCATTGTAATAAGGAGACCATATGACTACACAATAATCTAGTTTGATACGAACAAAACTATAATGTTAATATTGTTTTTGTATTTTTGAATTATTTACTGTTCCGATAAATAAATCCCACTGTCTTTGAGGTACTACTTACTATCAAATTAATATTGTTATTATAGTGTAGTTTTGAATCAATTAGAATTCCGAGATCCAACATTTCATTTATTTTCCTTAGAGGTTCATTATTCATAATATATTTTCTTTCTCGTATAACTCATAGCACAGTATTTGTTGATATTAAAGGACAGTTTATTAGTATTAAACCAGTCCTAGAGATGATCAATATTTTCTTGGATCTGAAGGCAGTCTGATTCAACCGATATATCATAAAAAAAATTATATCGTCTGCAAATAATGATAATCTACATTGTTTGTAATATCATTTATGAACATCAAGAATAACAACGGGCCCAGGTTGCTTCCTTGTGGGACGCCCGAGATGGCAAAAAATGTCCTGGACTCGCTGTTATTGTTGAAAACATAAAATGGACAATTTGATAAATAAGAATTTAATAGTTTTATGAATGGTTCTGAAAAACCATACATGCAGTTAGCTTTAGACAATGGAATATGATGGTTAACTTTATTCATTATGAAAAAATAGCAAGATTAGTGTTAGTAGATCTTTGCGGCATAAACCCGTATTGAAATTGTGATATTTAAGGTGCTACATGTAAAGATATATATGTATGTATTATAATTTCATATATTTTAGAATAGAATAGAATAAACTTTATTGCTGTGATAGTATAAGGGGATGCCATTAAAATGCAAAGGATAGACTTCAATAAGATGTTGTAGAAAGACGTCGTAAAGAGGTTACGTTTTATAACATCAGGGTTTTATAAGAGGTCTTATGGATGTCTTTTAGGCGTAAAATGGCGTTCATACGTCTCGAATATCGAAATCAAATGTTTTTTGGACGTCTTTAAAATGTCTTTGTGCTGTTTGGATACCAAAAAATGTGTCAGTAAAATATTGGCGAAAGCTACCGGCATGTTTAATATTATTAATACTTTTGAGGTCAAATTTTTATTTATATTTTGGAACAGTAAAATATTTTTACTATCAAACTGTTATAAAAATTAAAAATTCATTTAAATGCCGCTTCCACCATTATAACATCGACCATCAGTAATACATCAAAAATATGGACCTAGATGTGGTTTTGGATCTTCACATAAAAACAAGAAAAATATGACTATGATTCTGCTATAAGTTTTGGTAAGCTTCATCCTATTTCATACTCAGTTGGGTTCATTATTTTGTTCATTCATTCATTACTATTTGAGCCCTCCAGAATGCTGATTGTATGTATGTAACTTGAATACAAATAAGTTTGAATTTGAATTGAAAATATATTCCAATGCCCACAAAATTTATCAGCAATAATTAGAGAAACTATGTATATACTCTAGTAGAAATAAGTGTCTTTTGTGCATTATTTACTCAAAAAAAAAAAATTGATTTTTTTTAGTTTTCGTAGGCATCACAAAAAACTTTTAGGGCATGTTAACTGCAAAAAAAATGTTCTCAATGTGAAATGAAGATTTGAAAACAAATCACGGATGGTACTGATAAAATCTTTTAACCTGTTTTATAAAAGCAGATATCACTATAACCAGAATGTCTCATAATTAAATAGTAATTACTTATTTTCAGCTTTCAAGATCCATTTCCATTACAGTTGAAAACGAAAAATGAAAAAAAATCATAACGATGATCTTTCACAGACACCTAACTCTTCAAATGTAACACTGTACAAATGTGAATGGTGTACATTTGAAACAAAAAGTAAGGGTAATCTTGAAGTGCATGTACGGCTGAGTCATCAAGAATTTTCAGAAACAGCACTGTATAACTGTGAAAAGTGTTCATATCTGACAAAACGTAAGGATTGGCTTAAATCTCATATGATGATCCATCAAAATTCATCTAAACTGACCGTGTACAAGTGTGATAAGTGTTTGTTCGGAACGAAACATAAAAGTAGTCTTAAGCAGCACATGGTGACCCATCAAAATCCTTTGGAAATGGAAATGTACAAGTGTGAATGTTGTACATTTGAAACAAAACGTAAGGGTAATCTTAAATTGCATATGCTAACTCATCAAGATTATTCAGAAATAACAATGTATAACTGTGAAAAGTGTTCATATCAGGCAAAGCGTAAACATTGGCTTAAATCTCACATGTTGATGCACCAAAATCCATCAGAGGTAACAGTGTACAAGTGTGGAAAGTGCTCGTTTGAAACGAAATATAGATGTGGTCTTAGACAGCACCTGGGGACTCATCAAAAACTTAGAGAAATAAAAGTATATAAGTGTGAAAAATGTTCATTCGAGACAAGAAATAAATGGTATCTTAAAAACCACATGTTGATCCATCAAAACCCCTCAGAGATCACCGTGTACAGTTGTGAATGGTGTGCATTCGTAACAAAATATAAATCAAGTCTTAGACAGCACATGTTGATCCATAAGGATCTGTCAGATATAACGATGTACAGGTGCATAAAGTGTTCATTCGAAACAAAACGTAAGCGTAGTCTTAATTTGCATATGTTGAATCATCGAGATTCCTCAGTGCTAACGGAGTATAAATGTGAAAAGTGTTCATATTATGCAAGACATAAACGTGGTCTTAGAAAACACTTATTAACGCACCAGTCCTCCAAACCTACTGATGTATAACTGCGAAACTAAGTGAACGTTCATTGCACGGTGACTTTTCAGATGTAATAGTAGTGTGAAAGATAACGGTTTGCTTAAAAAATGTTTTTAATAAATTTGTTTTATACATTAAAAACTATGGAATTTTACTTAGTTTTAACTTTTTTTTTGTCTCCAATGAGTTTATAATATTAACATTAAGAATAATTGAGGAGAAATATGTTTTTGGCTATAAAAAATAGATAAATTCAAAAAATAGTAAAAGGTACGAAGTGTTTATTTATTTGTATAACATAACATAAGTGCATAACTGTGAATTTATGATGTAGATTACCCAGATAGCACAAACATATTCCTATAATATTCTTAACGTAAGATTGGATTATTCATGCGTGTGTGTGTGTGTGTGTGTGTGTGTGAAGTTAGAGTGTACAACCAGTATATTTTTACAAATTTGGATCGTTTTTATCGTTCTATAATTTTTATTAACCTATAGTTTTACCTAAAACCAACGATTTTCCGTGAAATTGCAGTCATGGTAATTTCTAGAAATTCGGATATCATAGGAGATAAGATAAGATATTCTTTATTTATCCATAGATAGATAGTATGTACATAACAAAAATAATAGATATAAAAATAATAGTTACAAACTAGTACTAGTTTACATAATATAGACATATAATAGAGGAAAAAAAACAAACCTCAAGCAACATCAATTTGGCTGATATGCATTATCTTTCATAAAACATAAAAGTTGACTTGTAAATTGGTTAACGGTATTACTAGTCTTAATTACGCGAGGAAGAAGATTGAATTGTACAACTCCTTTGTGGAACAGACTTCTCATTGTACTACTCCTAGAAGTTCTTTTAACATAACACAGGCCGACACACATTTTGGTGCCTGTGATTTGTTAAGTGTTTCTGGGTAATTTTGGGATGCAAAATCCAAAAATACCGTCAGATTTGCTCTATTAGATCTAGTTTTTGAGATGTGGTATATCTGCCCTATTTTTTAAATCGATAAATAGATAATAAAATTATCTCATCTTTTAACCTATGTACAGGGTTATTCATTATAAAATATCCACCCTTTATCATCGTTATTATTGCCTATAGAAAAAAAAAAATTAAATAAAAGTTGTATGGTTATGACTGAATTTTGTTAAAATGCTATCAAATGTACAGTAGCGTGCAGATTTCAGGGGATACAAAAAAAATAATATTTTTTTTAAATGGGATAGCCTGCATATTATTAAATTTTTGGATTGATAATTTGTTCCTGATTTCAAAAATATACCATATGTTACCTCTACCATATACTGTTTTTGAGTTATTAAACGTCGAATATCTGAGTTAAACTAGTTACTGTAAATATGGAAAAGTTAACATTACTAAAGTGATTTATGAAAATGACAACTATTATAACACTGACGTAGTTTTCCACGCAATACCAAAACACCATATACTGCACGACGCGCGTTTCGCCAACCAAGTTGGCACCATCTGAAGATGATTAAAACTGTTTTAATCATCTCCAGATGATGCCTGTGTCATGTTATTGACTTAACTCTGAGCGGGATCAGAGGTGTGCTATTAATACGACAGCTGGATTGGTCGTTCACACGTTCATGTGCATGCGCACTTACATATATGTGACAATGCCAACTTGGTTGGCGAAACGCGCGTCGAGTGCAGTATATAGTGTTTTGGTGTTTCGTGGAAAACTACGTCAGTGTTATCTTCACATCAAAGGTTCCAACCCACTCCAGGACAACTATTATGTTTGATAAGTGACATTTCTTTAATGAAATAATCAAAATGGTTTACAGTGGGGAAGAAAAAGTCCAAATATTTACTTGTTATATACAAAATAACAAAAATAAACGTGCAGCAAAAAGAGCATATAGGGTGTTGCATCCAAATCGTCCAACACCATCAGAAAATACGTTCAAAAATAATTACCGAAAGGTGAATAATACCTCCAGTTTTAGTAGAAAAAAGCGTGCAGTACAAGCAAACCAGGAAAAACAGCTAGATATACTGCTTCATTTCGAAGGTAAGCCCATCCATATTTATTCGCGAATAGACTTTTTTGAAACAATGTATTATTTTTTAGAAAATTCTGAATGTAATATAAATAATGCAGTCGATCAATTAGGTAAAAGTTATTTCAAAATCCAACGTACGTTAAAAAATAACAGCTACAAATCATATAAAATTTTACCCGTACAAGTTTTAACAGAGGCCATTAAAAGGAAAAGGCTGGACTTTTGCTGCCAGATGATTCAAAAGTTGGATGAAGTTCCCGATTATTTTACTAAAATATTATGGACTGATGATTCATCCTTTTCTACGGCAGGAGTTTTTTAATAGGAAAAATCGAAGGTTGTGGGAAAACAAGCACAACAGAAAAAGATTGGTAAAACAAATAAAAAAATCAGGAAGAAATACTGTTGGCGTTTGGTGTGAAATTTTCAGAAACAAAATTGTTGGATCTATTTTATGGTTATACTTTAACTGAAGTTACCTATCTGAAAATAATTGTCCCAGAAGCAGAAAATTTTCTTTTGCAGAATTTTTCGGAAGCCGAACTTGAAAATATGATTTGGATGCAGGATGGGGCAACTCCGCATAGTGTCCTACCTGTTTGAGATCATTTGAATAATGTATTTCCAATATGGATAGGGAATAATGGAGCTATTAAATAGTCACATAACAGTCCGGATTTGACCCTATGGATTCATTTTTATTTTTATTTCTAAAAGACATTGTCAATAATAATAATAGTACTGAGGTCATTAAAGACAGGAATCGACTTGAAATAAACAATCTGAATGTAAATAATGAAGCCATTTCCGATGCAATTATAAGTATAAGAAGACGTTATCAATTATGCATTGACAATAATGGTGCACACATCGAACATCTTTTATGAGTTTTCATTTATTTATATTTAAATTTCCTAAATAAATCTTTGTTATCTATTTTGTATAAATATTTGGTTTTTTCTTCCTCACTGTAAACCATATTGATTATTTCATTAAAGAAATGTCACTTATCAAACATAATAGTTATCATTTTCATAGCTCACTTTAATAATGTTAACTTTTCCATATTTACAGTAACTAGTTTAACTAAGATATTCGACGTTTAATAACTCAAGAACGGTATATGGTAGGGGCAACATATGGTATATTTTTGAAATCAGGAACAAAAGATTATTCCAAAAAATTTAATAATATACAGGGTATCCCATTTAAAAAAATATATTATTTTTTTGTATCTTTGAAATCTGCACGCTGGTGTACTTTTGATAGCATTTTAATAAAATTCGGTCATAACCACACAACTTTTATTTAAAACTTTTTTCTATAGGCAATAATAACGATGATAAGGTGGGTAATTTATAATGAATAACCCTGTACATTTCAGGTTATTACTATTTACTTCAACTGCTTGTTAAAAATGACAGAAAATACGTAGTAAGGTATTTATTTCATAAAATAGACATATACATTGATCAATCATCACTTAAAAACTTTATTTTATAAGAAAGACTACCTTGTATGAGGGTTACCAGAACAGTTTCGCTGAAGACTGCAGCAATAGTCGGCCATCATGTGGATATCTCATCTTCCTTGATATCTTTCTTCCATAGTTTTTATATCCTGGTTGAATCTTTCCCCCTGTTCTTCACTAAAATCATCTAGGTTTTCTGGAAATGATCTATGCTGCTGTGGAGGTAGCGAACCTTAATGCTCATATTACAACCGAGCTTATTCAAGTTGGAAAGCATCTCTTCTACTAATTCAACGTAATCCTGTGCCTTATGCTTTCCAACAAAATTTTCAACTACTTGAACAAACGAACACCAGGCATTAGAGTCAACCTCGTTCATTGATTCTGTGAAATGTGGATCTTTTATAAGCTGCCTTATCTGAGGACCATCAAAAATTCGGGCATTCAGTCTGGATAATTCACACAGCTACGTTTGCATGTGGAAGCCATAGTTTTTATACAATATATTTCCCCACGAAAACTTAGTACCAAACCAAACTGTATAATGTGGACGTAGACACCGGCGACTATCGGCCAGTATGAATTATTTAGGGATCCGTGGTTGAGAGTTGGGTTTTTTATGGTCATGGGGAATACCCAGTAAGGCTATTTAGACCCTAATTTTAAGTAAGAAAATACTATTTTAGTCTTTAAATACACTATTATTTCATTAATTTTGCATTTTATCAGACCAAAATTTGTTATATCTCAAAAAGTAGCTTCTACGAAAAAAAAAACGGATATACTTTTCGAATCAGCACATCGAAAATATCTCAAATCAGTGCTTAGTTTTCCGGCACCAAGACAAAAAAAATTTTTTGTGCACCTGTATAATAGTTATTTGCACTAGCCGTTTGTGTGTTACACATGTGTACGTCTGTAACAGACAATTTGTCGTGTGAGATATTCCCGGTAAAATGTTTTTAATCATTTTTGAAAATAAATGTTAGTTTGGAAGAAGAGGAACTGTTTAATGTTGTTATTTTAAATGTATTAAGCATTAGCTGACTGCTAGTGAAGCGGTTGTATCTTAGTATTATTCGCATTGCCTTATTTTGGAGAACCTGGAGTCTACTAAAATTTGTACAACATACAACACAGAATAGCAATAGAGACAATGAGGTAGTATTAAGGGTGTTATACACAGTTAGTTTAATAGTAGTTGATATAAATGGAGCCAATCTGCTAAAAAATCCGATCTTTTTTTGCCGATTTTCTTTGACATATATTCTATATGTTTGTTAAATTTCAATTCACGATCAATTAGGCCTAGATACTTTATTTCCTGAACAATTTCAACTTTTTTACTATTTAACTCAAGATTTAGACTAGCAAACTATTTATATAGATAATTATTACCCACGAACATAAATGTGGATTTTAATTCATTTACGTTTAGACATTTTTTATTTTGAGTTTGAATTTATTTAAGCAGAAACTAAAATACAGCGAAATAAGAAAATATGTATGTTACAATTTCAACTGATAAAATTATTTACCAATTTTTTTCAATATATTGGTAACAACCTAAAGAATCTATCATTTTGGCACTATTATAGAGATAATTTAAAAAATGCCATATGCCATTTTATTTTCTCTGAGAGTTTTAAAACTAGATTAAAATTTATCTAGGTACTGTCGACTTTCAATGTAAAATATCAAATATACGTGTTTCAATAAATTGTATATATTTATAAAAAAAGCAAAATAAACAAAATACACAGAACAAATATTTTCTAAGTCTTATAAATGTTATTTAAAAAAACGTTAAAAACAAATTTAATTATGGATCATTTCCGTGTGTGCTGCCGCTCGGCTTTTGCCCTGCGTAGCCATTTTTATAGGATCCTCTGTAATTTTTTGATCAGTACCATTATGGATTTCTGATGCA
>JANEYF010001939.1:0-121155 GCA_029963845.1 Rhamnusium bicolor | reverse complement strand
AAGATTTGGTTAACTGGGTATATAGTACATTAGTAATACATGTTTTGAAATTATTGCACTTTCCAAATGACTCTAGAGGCATAATATAGACATATTCTTAAGTATTATAATATATTGTATTAATTTGTAAGTATTTAATGGAAATAAAATGATCCATCTGTCATACTATATTTGGTTTTTAAATTATAAAATACCAAAAATAAATACTACTTCATCTTAATCTGCGCAATTTCACTTCTGACGTTTTTATTTCTCTATAGGTTTTTTACATTTTATACTGTCATTATTATCTGAATACGCCACTATAAAAGGTTTAGGTAGATAATAAATCAAACACGATACTTCAAATACATTTTATCACAGAAACTATTAACACAACTACTTAATCTAGGAGCAAGATGACATTGGATTAAATAATAGTATGAGGCAAAAAAATACTGAGATTAAAAAAATATTGACTCACCAACTGTCAAAATCTGCAACTGTTTTTGTTTCCATAGCCACCTTTTCTCTTAACTTACAAAACAGTGTAATTTGTGTTTGCTTTTGGTAATAATGGATATTCCTATATAAAATAATTTGAAAAAATGACATTTAAAACAACAGCATGAAAAGAAAATAATCGACTAGTTATTTCTTATTTGCGAATCAAATATCTAAATCATAATTTCATATCAAGGCAAACTTAATTAGTTACAAATAACTGAAATTTTGTCATAAATATTTCTTATATTTACAACTTTGAAAGTTTCCTAGGCTGCCTTATCTGCAATTGTGTTTGTCTCCCTTGAAAACTACACAAGAATATATGGATGTTGCTATTTAAAAATCGCATTTTTAATGATATTGTTTACAGAAACGTTTAAAAAATATCGTTTTTTTTTTGGAAAAGTGTACAATTTGCCAGGTAAAATACGGTGTTAGAAGCTGAGTTGTTTTTAAAATATTTTGTGTAATGTATTAGACTTATTCCATAGCCTACTTGTCCAAACTTTTTCTTTAAGGTTCTGTTTCATGGCCTTCAACAGTAAAAGTAAAATCACTTTTAGTGGGCCATTTTTTATCCGATTTAAAATGTCCAAACGGTTGCACAGAGAACTGTTTTCTGTACTGAATGGTAAAAAAAAATTGGGATTGCTATTTGAATAAAAAAGTTGATGTCACTTCCGCCTAAACAGGACAACAGGAAGCACAAATATGTTCTTCACATGTCAGAAGATGACAATAATTTATAGGTACCAAAAAAGTACGGAATTTCATTGTAATCGGTTAAAAAAAAGGAAGCTCTCGACTTACACATTGTTTGAGATTAACCTGGTATATTGACATCTAAAATTTCGATTTCTTAAATAAAAAGAAATCGTCTTCCATAATGAGTCGATAATGAATTTTCACTGGATTAGATATGCTCAATTAGAAAAAAGATAACAATATCTATTGTAGGTACGTATCAAATAATAAAATAATCACTCTGGGAAATGGTATCTCGTGTAAATATTGTAGCTATTTAATGTAAATAATTAACATTGTGACTCAATCCAAAATGAGGCTTGCCATTAGTTAGATAGGTATTGATTTCTGAAACACACGTTCTGAGAGTTGTTCCCAACTTGTTGACTCTAAACCAGAATGCATGATAGTCCCGATGCTGAATATAAAGGCCCGGTTATTAACAACAAATTAAGGTTAAGTCTGTGTGTGCATAGTTTGCCCTCGTGGTCTAATATTTACATATTCTGTAGATAGTCTGGAGTACTAAGATTGTGCCTACATCACGGTTAATACCATAGACAATTTAAATTCCCGGCTATTTGCGAAAAATTAATATATCGCAAATTATGTCGAAGTGCCTTTGATCAGTTGGATGAATCGCTTTATAAGCAATAGTAATAATAGTTTTACCCTAGGCAACAGACACACACTTTCACTATCCATTTCAACTAAAAGATACGAACGTGTTTTTCTCGAAAATTTTGTTACAAAACATACCAAACTTTATATAGTTTAAAGAATTACATGAATAGAAGCTGCCATAAAAAAATGTAGATGATGTCATAACTTGAAAACGCCTCGATTTTATTATTGAAGTTTCCATTATTTTTATTACTGCATGCGCGTTTTTGACGTTATTTTCGAAACAAACACCCTTGAATGATATAACATACCAAAGTTAATTTTACATAGAATTATACAGTTCAAAAAAATAGTTTTATTCAAAAGGATGTAATTACGGGGTCGCTTCTATTACTTATTCTTGTCACCAGGCATTTTATTAAGATTAAGATCTGACACTAACTAATTCCATATTCTCTACTACCGAATAGACAGGTGTTCATCCATATACACGGATGACTTCGAGAAACTAAATTTTTTTGTAATAAACTCAGAACCGGTGCCTATTGGAGGAGCCCGAGGTAATATATTTCAAGCGATACAATGCAGTCCTAGACTGGAGAATTTTTACACGTCTTGGATTACATCGCACTACTGTGTGTAGAACATTACATAATGAGGTTTCATATCCTTAGCATTTACAAATCGTTCAACATCTTAAACCGGAGGATTACATTGCGCGCTTGAATTTTTGCTCATGGATTACTGCAAATCCTGAACTTGCCGATGGAATCAACAACACTAAGAATAGTCATCTATGGACTCGTAATAATCCCCATGCAACAGTTAAAAAACAATTTCAAAACAGATTTTCTGTGAACGTGTGGTGTGGTATTGGAAACCAGCTTATTAGACCATATGTGGTCAATGATCATGTTACGAGGGGATATGTACTACGATTTTCTAGAAAATTACCTACCAATTCTTTTAGAAGATGCTTTATAAAAAATTGAATGGCAATGTATCTACAACAAGAGGGAACACTACTGCATTTTCACTACATAGTGTCTGTTTACCTGAATCAGAACTATTGAAACCGCTAAATCGATGGAGGAGGACTATACGTTTGACCAGCACGATCCTCAGATTTATCTCCTCTAGATTATTACCTCTGGGGAAACATGGAAACGTTTGTCTACTCAGAAAAAGTCAATGATCAACATGAATTATTTATGAAGATTTTTTTCAACAAACCATAGCTCATGCTTTATAATCGAACCAAATTGATTGATAACAAATTTATTTACTTAAAGTTAAAAAGACTGACAGATTCTTCCTGAGACATTTTGAAAAATCTTAATTTTCTCTCGAGGAAAGCTTCTAATAAAAAAGTCTAAGGCGATTTATCTTTTTTCTGCTATTTTATGAGGAAAGGATTGGTTACTATTATAAAGTTTAAAAATGAAACAAAGTAATACAGTCAAGCTAGTTTGAACTAGAAATATCCATTCTTATGCAATGTTTAATATTTTTATTTTATTGAAAAGGAATTTATTTCAGCAAAGTAAATACTTGATTTTATAATATACTACCTATATGTATACCTTGTAGGTATATAATCTGTCTTTATTCGTTAACCATTTGAACATTTACACGTACACATCTTATAAAAACTTAAATTGAAACAAATATTAGCTAAGATTTCATGCGCTGTTGTCACTATTTATTCCTAGATAATCAATAAAATTAGATCTCGGCTAGGTACATCTTGACAGTGTTTCTTCTCATCATATTCAATTTGAGATGAAAGAAATAAATAATTTTTATAACAGTTAATCTGACAGCAAATTTCCAAAACATTTTCTACACAACTCATGTAAAAAAAAAATGTTAGAAATATTTTTTTGTTTCATTGTAAAACTGTTTATCACCATTCATGAGAAATAGCCCTCCTGGTGCAGGAAATTTGTGAGGGTTCCACCTTGGACCTACCAGATTTCCAAGTTAAGTCATGTTTCAGAAAATCATATCACCCACTGGATCACAGACATACAAACTCTCAAACTGCATGACGAATTGGATATATTTTCTGTTTTCATAACATCTATATTTTTATTATAATATGAAGTTTGATATTTTTTTCTTTATATACATATATACAGGGTGTCCAAAAGTAGGCACCCTGAATAACTTTGGAGATAACATAATTGCGTATTTTTTTAAACTTCTATCGATTTGTTCCTGAGAAATAATTGTTTCATTATTTTAGGTTCAGGAAATAAAAATAAAAGAAGCAGTATAAATTATCGTATGTATTATTCAAAATGACCCTCACCGACTTCCATACAGTAGTATAATCTGTCTTGAAATTCTGTACGAACATTTCTGAACACATCTTGAGTCAATAAACGGCATTCTCGAACAATTCTTTCACGTAACTCTTCCAGAGATGCGAGTTTTGTTGCAAAAACCTTCGATTTCAAATGTCCCCACAGAAAGAAATCCAAGGGAGTAAATCGGGAGACCTAGCGGGCCACTCCACAGAACCTCTTCTTCTAATCCATCGCTCAGGAAACCGATTATCCAAAAATTGACGGACTGCTATAGCAAAATGTGGGGGTGCCCCATTCTGTTGAAAAAACAGTTCGCCCTCTAAAAGATTATCGTCTTCATCGGGATGTGGGTAATCATTGGGTCGATGTTATTTTCTAACAGATCGAGGTACCTTTCGCCATTTAAATTGTCAGGAATAAAAAACGGCCCGACAATGTGATCCCCTAAGATACCAGCCCAAACATTTAACTTCTGAGGCCTTTGGGTATGAGTTTCCATGAACAAATGTGGATTGGTTTCACTCCAATACCTACAATTGTGCCTGTTTACCTCCCATTTAACTGAAATGTCGATTCATCAGAAAAACACGTATTGTACAGCAGATTGGCATTACCGTTTAATTGTTCCCTAAAAATTTCACAGAATTCAAGCCGACGATCGGGATCATCTTCGTTTAATTCGTGTACCAATTTAAATTTATATGGATGAAATTTGTGGGCCTTTACAATTCGATGAACACTGCTTCGTGATACACTGGAAACCTCAGCTACTTACCTGATCGATTGAGTGTTATCCATCTGCAAATGACCCAGAACTGCCACTTCGACTGCTTCATTCCTAGTCGGTCGCTGAGGTTCATGCTTTTTTGTTTCCTACAGAACCTGTTTCCATAAACTTTGTCAATAATTGTAAAAGATACTGATAACCAACCCTTCTATCTGGGTGATTTCTATTGAATATGCGCTCCGTAGCTCTAGCACAATTATCGTTTTTAAAATAAATGTTGAAAATTTCTATTCTCTCCTGAAGGGTATAAACCATTTTGAGAACTCACTCTGGTAAAATGTATCTCGATTTAAAATTGGTTGTGAACAAATTAATGTTCAAGGACTATCAAATGCTTATGAGTCTTTTATTATTCTAAAACTAAACGGACAAGGAAAGTGTTTTTTGTTGGAAAACTCGTGTTGATTTGAGAGCACTAAAAAATGTAGTTTTTTTATAAATTCTAATACCCAGTGCCGTGTATTTTAGATTTTTTAAACGATTTCGATTGTGTGTAATTATCAAAAATAAAATTAATTTCCTTAAGAACGAATCGATAAAAGTTAAAAAAAAATGCACAGTTATGTGGGGAATTGAAAGACCTTTCAAGAAATGTATCACTCGACCCCCCTTGCCATTTGAATTTTTTTGAGGGGGTGGCCGTGTAGGATTTAGTAATTAGCAAAAAATTGTCAGTTAATATTATTTTTCATTCCACTCCAGATGATTTTAATATAGCTTTATAAACCCAGTGAAACATTTTTTACCTATAAAACGGGTATCAATATTTTTAGCCACTTTTTTTTGAAAAATAAAAATAAATGAGTACCAAGAATGGTACGTGCTCACGTACTAACGTACATTTTGGTCTGCAGACTGACCGAATAGGATAAAGTCAGCAGATAATCCTATATGTGTGTGGCCGGTTATTCAGGTCAACCTGTGTCTTGTACTAATTTTCGTTTGTTACTTAATTTATTACTGATTATGAATAAGAAAAACTAAATTTTACTGTAAGTTTTATTCATATAAAGGTTTATACGATAATTTACTTTATTATTTATTACCAAATTTCTTATTTAAGTAAAACACTTTACACTGATGCATGACGAAACCTCGTATATTTTATCTAATAACTTTTTTAATTTATTTGTTGTGAACTGAAGTACCTTATATTTCTTTGCAATTAGTCCAGCTTTTGGAAAACTATAATACCATTTGTCAGAGCATTAGAGTTGTTTGTTTCTGTTGCTTCATATTATTTATTGAAGCTCTGGTAAAAGTAAATTAAGCCGTATAGGTACATCGAGCAGATCCCTAGTTGTCATGACGACAATTCCTAACCAATTCACATCAACTGTGTAAAGGACGGGGCTCGAGGTAGTGTAAGTCAAGGGTGCTTATAGAATTTTATATTTTCTCTTCAGTAGTAGCGTGGAGGGAATAATAGAAACGCCTATCTTTTACTAATTTCAGTTCAAGGAAAATTCTATAAGTCCTATGAGTTAAGACAGAAATTAAATATTAGTCCATAAATGGTCGGTATGATCGGATAGGAAATAAAATACGGTTATTTTTACTTGTCGACGTTTTAATTAATTTTTTATTCTTCATCAGGACTAAAAAATAAAATTTAAACTTACAAAACTGTATGGTTACAAAAGTATTGGATGATATAATAGATACAGGATTTTACATAATTCTAACAAAATATATACACATATTTATTATGAATTAACTCTTAATTAAAATGTAAAACAATTAAAAAATTAAAAATATAACACAAAAAATTTAAATTTTTTTTTAAAAACCTAAAAAATTACTAGAACATTGAAAATAAAAATAAGTAATCTCCTTACCTTAAGTGAAACAAACCTCAAATAATCTCATATCACAAATGCAAATGTCATAATAATAATAACAACAGAGTTATAATAAGCAATGTAAACAATCAGAATGTAATAATTATCGAAAATAAATTTCGATGTGAATATCACCATATAACTTAAGAAATAAGCTTAAGAATAAAATGTAGTTGACAGAAAAACTTATTCCAAAAAAATCAGTGAAAACTACTAATACTAAAAACATAAAAAATGCATAAACGATTAATAACAATGAAGCTAATGATAGCTAAAATTTTAATATATTTTTTAATCAAGTCGTTGTAAACAACACTTAAATTTTCAGTGTCAGTTTTTTTATTAAATACATTTTAATGTAAGTTGATAAAAAATATTTCACTAAAAAGTCTCCTATGGTCTAAATTTCTGACTAGTAGTGTCTGTCTTATTCTTATATTTTTCTTTACATGAACTAATATGTTCACTAGTTCTAGCTTTTAGGTGTTGTTTGGTTTGACTAATGTAAAATTTATACAATCGAGACAAGCAGTTTTATACACAACGTCAGACTAATATAACCTAAAATATTATCAACGTCTGCTTGGGGAATGGCCATAATATGTCATCTACATAAATTGTTTTGATATAAGGTTTTTTCTATTTCAAGGTAAATTTTACAAACAAAAAGAAGGTACAGCTATGGGTAATCCAACTAGCCCTCTTTAGCCAACATTGTAATGGAAACATTATTACATACTATTTTGATGAACCTACACTTTAGTATAACTTTATGTAAAATTTATGTAGATGACATTATTATCGCCATTCCTCAAGCAGAGGTTGATAATATTTTAGGTTATTTTAATAGTTACCATATCCAATTTACTCATAAAATTGAACAGAATAAAATGATTCCTTTTTTGAATATTACTCTCAAAGGAACTGATGATCAGCATATTATAAGTGATTGGTTTGAAAAAGAAATTAACTCAGTGAGAATTCTTTACTATTTTTCTGCACATCCATTAAAACATAAATTAGTCATTGTTAAATTTATGAAAAAAAGAATTTTAAAATTAAGTAATAATGAATTTCATGAACGTAACTTGGTTTCCTTTAAAACAAATTAATAAGTAATGACTACCCTACAAAATTAAGTAATATCATTATTAACACTAACAATGACTCTTCTACATCCAGTCGGGATGATAATAGTAATTCAAATAAAGTCTATATTAAAATTCCCTATGTAAAAGGTTTGTCTGAAAATCTAAAACGCATATTACGCCCTGAATAACTTTGGAGATAAAAATTTTTTGAAAAATTGGTGAAACACGTCGACCTTGTTTCCAAGGTGAACACATTTTGATGTAATACTTCTATACCTATCATCATCCCTCTACCCTACATGGTCACCCCCTCAAAAAATTCAAATGGCAAAGGGGGGTCGAGTGATACATCTTTTGAAAGGTATTTCCAATTCCCGACATAACTGTGGATTTTTTTTAACTTTTATCGATTCGTTCTTAAGGAAAATAATTTTATTTTATTTATTTTATTGCCCCGAAGGGGTATTTCCACTATATAATTTCAATTAGTCTGTTCTCTGAAGCCATTAATGCTTATTACACTGGGGTTTACAAGTTTTCTTACTGTGGATTCTTTAAATGTCCTAGCTACCCTGATGACGCTAGGCAAGCAGAAACACGTGTCGGTAGATATTTTAAAGTTTTTTAAAGTGAGTGTTAACTGGTAAGTACCTTGTGTTTTATTTATTTTTGGTTTTACTGGACAGAATAGTTGAAATTAAAAATAACATTATTGAGTCAATTGTATTGAACATAATGTGCATATTATCTTTTTTGTAATCCAAGTTTCAGCGTTTTGGCAAATAGCCGGGAAAATAATTGTTTAAAAGGATATATGTTATACTTATCTGTGATAAGATTTGTAAAAGTTAGTAAATAATAATTAACAAAAAATTTTTTTCAGTTAATATTATTTTTTTCATTCCACTGAAAATAATTTTATTTTTGATGATTACACACAATCGAAATCGTTTAAAAAATCTAAATTACACGGCACTGGGTACTGGAATTTATAAAAAAAACTATATTTTTTTAGTTCTCTCAAATCAACATGAGTTTTCTCGACAAAAAACACTTTCCTTGTCCGTTTAGTTTTAGAATAATAAAAGACTCATAAAGTATTTGATAGTCCTTGAACATTAATTTGTTCACAACCAATTTTAAATCGAGATACATTTTACCAGAGTGAGTTTTCAAAATGGTTTATACCCTTCAGGAGAGAATAGAAATTGTCAGCATTTATTTTAAAAACGATAATTGTGCTAGAGTTACGGAGCGCACATTCAATAGAAATCACCCAGATAGAAGGGTTGATTTTCAGTATGTTTTACAATTATTGACAAAATTTATGGAAACAGGTTCTGTAGGAAACAAAAAGCATGCACCTCAGCGACCGATTAGGAATGAAGCAGTCGAAGTGGCAGTTCTGGGTCATTTGCAGATGGATAATACTCAATCGATTAGGAAAGTAGCTGAGGCTTCCGGTGTATCACGAAGCAGTGTTCATCGAATTGTAAAGGCCCACAAACTTCATCCATATAAATTTAAATTGGTACACGAATTAAACGAAGATGATCCCGATCGTCGGCTTGAATTCTGTGAGATTTTTAGTGAACAATTAAACGGTAATGCCAATCTACTGTACAATACGTGTTTTTCTGATGAATCGACATTTCAGTTAAATGGGAGGTAAACAGGCACAATTGTAGGTATTGGAGTGAAACCAATCCAAATTTGTTCATGGAAACTCATACCCAAAGGCCTCAGAAGTTAAATGTTTGGGGTCGCATCTTAGGGGATCACATTGTTGGGCCGTCTTTTATACCTGACAATTTAAATGGCGAAAGGTACCTCGATCTGTTAGAAAATAACATCGACCCAATGATTACCCAAATCCTCGAAGAAGACGATAATCTTTTAGAGGGCGAACTGTTTTTTCAACAGGATGGGGCACCCCCCACATTTTGCTATAACAGTCCGTCAATTTTTGGATAATCGGTTTCCTGAGCGATGGATTGGAAGAAGAGGTCCTGTGGAGTGGCCCGCTAGGTCACCCGATTTAACTCCCTTGGATTTATTTCTGTGGGGACATTTGTAATCGAAGGTATTTGTAACAAAACCCGCATCTCTGGAAGAGTTACGTGAAAGAATTGTTCGAGAATGCCGTTTATTGACTCCAGATGTGTTCAGAAATGTTCGTACAGAATTTCAAGACAGATTATACTACTGTATGGAAGTCGGTGGGGGTCAATTTGAACAATACATACGATAATTTAAACTGCTTCTTTTATTTTTATTTCCCGAACCTAAAATAATGAAACAATTCTTTCTCAGGAACGAATAGATAAAAGTTTAAAAAAATACACAGTTATGTAGAGAATTGAAAGACCTTTCAAGAGGTGTGTCACTCAACCCCCTTTGCCACTTGAATTTTTTGAGGGGGGTGGCCGTGTAGGATAGAAGGATGATGATAGGTATACAAGTATTACATTAAAATATGTCCCCCTTGGAAACAAGGTCGACCTGTTTCACCAATTTTTCAAAAATTTTTTATCTGCAAAGATATTCAGGGTGCCTACTTTTGGTTGGGACACCCTGTATAATGAAAACATTAATTTAGTTTTTATCGCACAAAGTGGGTAATATGTTTTCTTCGATGAAAGATAAACTTCCTATGAGATTTCAGTCTGATGTGTATAAAATCCCTTGGCTCGATTGTAATAAACTTTGCATTGGTCAAACCGAACAACACCTAAAAGCTAGAACTAGTGAACATATTAATTCATGTAAAGAAGAATATAGGAATAAGAGAGACACTACTATGCTAGCTCAACATCAAGTAATTACCATAAGAGACTTTTTAGTGAAATGATTTTTATTCACTTACATTAAAATGTCGTTAATAAAAAAACTTACACTGAAAATTTTAAATGTTGTTTACAACAATTTCAGTAAAAAATATTTAAAAGTTCTACCCTCTCAAAACTGACATATACATCTATCTTTTGCTTCATTGTTATTAATCGTTTATGCATTTCTTATGTTTTTTTAGTATTAATATTATTTACTGATTTTTTAAAATGAAGTTTTTATTAACTACATTTTATTCTTAACCTTATTGTCTTAAGAGATATAGAGATATTCACATCGAAATTTATTTTGAATAATTATTCTGAATGTTTACATTGCTTATTATAACTCTGTTGTTTTTATTATTATGACATTTGTATCTGTGATATGTGATATGTGATTATTTGAGGTTTGTTTCACTTCTGATAAGGAGATTACTTATTTTCATTTTCAACTAGCTGACCCGATAGTCGTTGTCCTATCAATTTATACAAAAATAGATATAGATATTTGGGGATCGTCCAAAGGCATCATTTCTAGTGCAGTCTTGAACAATTTAACCAATTCATTGTGTTCATGTAAGAGTTGTTGCAGTTGCGCAATAATCTCTCGCTTTAGCGCACGACTGATGGCACAACGCTGATTGATTTCATCATCAGAATTTCCAAGGAAAAAACCTGAAGGAATTTGTGATCATCATTCACTGGCGGCAACAATGCTCCTGCACGATGGTGAATTTGTCCTTGAATCTGAAAATTGAAAACAAATTCTTGATTGAAACGTTGTGAATTGTTAATGTTTGTTTGTGTATGTGATGTGTGTTGCAGTCGAAAATGAATTTACATTAAAAGTTGGACTAAAACCTCGTTCTTCAGTTACATTCGCTCCAAATGATGTCATTTGGAAGGTATTGTTGTATTTTTGTATATTCTCCAAGAAATGCTTCGATTGAGGTTCTTGGCCACAAAGCAATGATGCCAGTGACTCTGGCGGCAGTGTCAGTTGTGATAATTTGACCTTTCCGCTCGCACAGCATAGTCCTGGCAGTTTGTGTCGGAACCTCATGGTTCCGAAGTCGACCGATACATATAGCTGACCCGATAGTCGTATCTGAACGACAAACGTTCATGTCGAATTGTTACATTTGGCCGTTAGTGTAGGCAAGTTAGAGGTTAAGATGGAAAAAATTCTATACAAGCATTTCTCAACGAAAATGCTTGAGGAATAACGTCCTAAACAACATAGTAAAAGTCCCATCGAATATGTCTATGGCAAGTTGGAAAAAAAACGGCCGCCAATTTGTTTTTGTCATTTTATTGCAAATATCTCGAGAAATATGGGGTTCATGGAAAAACGTGAAAAGATCTTTTTTTATGTAAAATTCAAAACTGCATTAGGTGTGATATATCAAAAAGATATATTTAAATATTTGAGTTTTTTTTTAGTTTAACAAAATTACGAATATTATTATGTGCAATTGAAAACAGATTCTTCCTCTTCGTCATTTTCATGTACGATGCAGGAATTGCAGCAAGTAATTCCGAAGCATTGACCACACTTGGAGGAACAGCGTAATCCTAGTTTTTTGCAGGAGCATGATTTGCCACACGATCCTTCCTTGCAATTATAGAACACCATTTTTAGTATTTCAGGCGGAGCAATTTCTTTTGTTACGGTTATAGGAACAAGATGTCCCTTGTTATCTCGTTGCCATCCGTAGACAAATGAATCTAACTTGTATCCCATCCACTCTTGTACCTAAAAACATACAACTTTATTATTTCGACTAAGTAATAATTATTAATAATTAGAGAGCGTACCTGATAATAGACTCTAAGAACATGTTGTACAGCCGCGTCTTTGGTTGAGGGAAGCGCTGCCAAATTAAAGTTTGCAGATAGACCTTGACGAAATATTATTCGATTGTATAAAGTAAATCTTAACGTATCAATATCTTCTTTTGCTATTCTTGGGCCTATACAACTTGGTAATGCCTACTTCTATTAACTGGTTTTTATCTAGATTTTGTTGGTAAAATATTTGAACACTCTGGTATAAAGGAGTGTCATTTTTCAACAGCTGTAAACAGAATTTCTTGTTTTTTTTGAAAATGAACGAGGTTGTGTCGCAACCGGATATAGCATGAAGGAATAATATGTTCTGTTTAATATGCTTCAGTTTTTGTTGAAGTTCTAATATGTTCGTTACTTTATCAGCTTTGACACCTTGTCCGGGCCGAAGCAGAAAAAATTTTTTCATACTCTGAATGATGAATCAACAAAAACATCTGTGTCTTTAAATAAAACTACCATTTTTCTACCAGAACTTGAAAGTTCTACTGCAGTTCTAACGATTAAATAGTCTGCATCGCTTTCAGCCTGTATTACTTTTAAACCTGTTTTTTTCAAATCCAAATTTAAAAGCTCTATCAGTATCTGTTTGTTTTTATTATTCCGTAGAAATTGTTCTTGTGGCGTAACAATTGTGTTTTCCAATTTTACTGATATGTCTAAAGCATTTTGTGATCTGACCTGTTGCAAAGCATCCTTTGTTGAAAAACGATTTGAATTGTATCCAGCGAAAACCACTACACAGTCCTGACCATAAACATGTTTAGCATAATTAATATATTGATCGCAAATTTGGTGAAACGTAGCAGGCCTCTGCCATAAAACCTTGTGTAGTAGAAAACCGCCATCAACTATATATATATTGGATTTTCCTCTGTGGATGAAGTGGGTGTAGCTAAAGCGTCAAATTCTTTAAAGAGAAGGCTTTTTGTTCCTTTTCTCAAAACACCATCCTTAAACAGAGACAACGGATATGGAGATAATTCAAACCTAAAACAGCCCCTTATTTGTTCTGGAGTTTTGTTAGAACAAATAATTCTATTAAATAATTGCATAGGGGATACATTAACAGAAGTGTTATTAATTTTAATATTATTGCCCAGTTGTGAAAAATTTTTGAATCGATCTGTTCGCTTGCACTTAATATCTGTGAGTAATTTGCCTATATTTCTGCTTAGTACCTTTCTTCCAATTTCATCTGCTAAATCGCAATTTATGTCGGGTTTAGCTATTCGTCCAGAAAAAAGTGAAGTGAACTCTTTGCATTTAAATGGGTTGTATTCTTCTAGCCAATCTAAAATTTTTCTCAAATCAGTTCCGTCACGTTGTTGGCGTGAGCGACTTAACTCTATGTGCTGTTCTGAAGAGATTGTCTTACGTCCTAAAAAATCTTCCATAGCTGTTGAAACAGGCATACAAACTGATATACCAGCTATCCATCTGGCCAACGATGAATTAGTAAACCCACATCCATGGATTAGGCCACCAGTGGTTTTGATTGACCTCATTAAATTCTGTTCGATGACCTTGTCGGTCCAAGTACCGGACCAGAAGTTGTTGGTTCTTCTTACAGTAAACATTCCTTCATAAACAAATTTTTCATAGTTTTCAGGACTCATATTATGTAGTTTCTGAATCTGTTGTAAATAAAGATGGGTAGTAAATATTACAAAATATATTTTTTATTTTTTACTAAAAACCGTGAAAATCTTCAATTTTCTGTTAATTTTTTTTATTTATTGGTGCATTTAAAAATAATTGAAACAAGTCTGTCAAAATATCACTTGAAAATTATTCGAAAACCTAGTAGTTTTTGAGATGCATGCAACAACTTAAAAAAATCGAAATGGCGACCACTTTTTTGCAACTTGCCATTGTCAGAATCTACGGGAGTTTTAGTATGTCATTTGGGATGTTCCCACTGATAAACATTTGTACATAATTTTTTCCGAAGTTGTACCTAAATTCCGACAACTTGCCTACACTACGTCTATTTAGTCGACGTTTCAAATTATTTTTTACGTTATGTCCAACTGAGCGAGTCGAACTCGGCTGTATTCGTTGTTCCGGAATCATGATTGATCGCGCTTGATAAATTCTTATTCGATTTGCCTCTAAACGCTGTCTAGCACTTCATCAGTCTCATCGACTCGATGATCATGTATTTCTTTTGCGTTGCGCGTACGTCGACCAATATTTCGACGCCTTATTGGTAGCATTTTTCCAAAGACACCAAAATAATCTTTTCAACATAAGAACGATTTTCAATGCACCAAAAGATCACTACCGATAACACAATTTTTTTTTTTTGGTTTAACCAAGAAAATATAATGAAATCATTTCGCAAAATGTCAAATGGTTGTCAAATGTCAAATGGTTGCAAGACCTTTAAGCCATGCACGTTTTTTTTTGTTATGAAAACATGTGACAGCAGAACTCTCAAACTGTGTCTCATTTCACGTAATGACTATCAATATCAAAACGTCAAAATTTAACATAAAGATTTTTTTCATATAAAAATACCATCCAAATTTCCGACTTTTCCCGTGGATTTTCCAAAAATTTTCTTTCATACAAACCTTGTCCTGACAATTACGAACACAACGAAAAAGATATCAGCCAAATCGTTTGAGCCGTTCTCAAGTGATGCTCCGTCATAAATGTGGCAATTGATTTTTATTTATATAGATGTTCTAGTAATTTTTTAGATTTAAATTTTTTTTTTAAATTTTTTTGTAAGTTCTTTTTTTAAATTTTGTAATTGTTTTACATTTTAATCAATCATCATAAATGTGTGTATACATTTTGTTAGAATTATGTAAAATCCTATATCTATTATATCATCCAATAATTTTGTAACCATACAGTATTGTAAGTTTAAATTTTATTGTTAGTCCTGATGAAGATTAAAAAATTAATCGAAACATCGACAAGTGAAAATAACCGTCTTTTATTTACTATCCGATCATACCGACTATTTATGGACTAATATTTACATGCAGATACTATTGTTCTATCTGCTTAGAAATTAAATAATTGCCAAGATTTCGTTGGATACTTAAGTGTATTAAAGTGTACTTTCTCAAAAATTGATCTGTTGCTTCATGGGTGTTGCTTCTGAATGTATCACCCTCCTAGATGACCGCTTATTAATACTCACTCAATGTACACAGAATCACTACAATGGTTAATCTGTTTAGTTTCATCCTTCACTGCAGTCTAATTTATCAGAAATTTATTGGGAGCTATCTTTTAAGTGACATTTACAAAAAGTTGAAGTTGCACACACAATGTTTTGATATTGATTATCATGTTAAAATTGGAAAATAGAACACGTGTTAAAATCCCTACACCTAGTAGTGATGGGACTCGAGTGTGAAAATACTCGAGTGACTCGAGTCAAAATCCGATTCGAGTGACTCGAGTCATATGGCTGTTCAATTCGAGTAATGTTGTTACTCGAGTCGAATTATTGCTACTCGAATCAAGTTTTAACTCGAGTCGAATTGCAATTCGAGTAAAGTTGTTGCTCGACTCGGGTTATTGCTACTCGAATCAAGTTTTAACTCGAGTCGAGTTGCAATTCGAGTAAAGTTGTTACTCGAGTCGATTTATTGATATTCGAATCAGTGAGTTACTATGATTCAAGTTTTAAATCGAGTCGAGTTGCAATTCGAGTAAAGTTGTTACTCGAGTCGAGTTATTGCTACTCGAATCAGTGAGTTAATATGATTTAAGTTTTAAATCGAGTTGAGTTTGACTAGAGTCTAGAGTCAGAGTAGAGTCGAAATCAAACTCGAGGCGAACTATAGAGTAAGTAGTTGGAGATGATTCAGTGGTTTGCTAAACGGTATGTTTTTAAAGTGTATTTAGGTTTTTTCTTTTGGTAATCTTTCAGCATTTAAAACACTACCATCTAATTCCAACATAAGTTTGAAAAATCGAAAGGATAAACATAAATCATAATAATTGAAATACAAAATAATAAATGGACCCAGGTCAAATATTATTTTTCCGGCAAATCAACACATTTCAAATACAAAATTAAATATTTAATTAACATTGTATGTAAAATTACATTTAAAGAAAACCAACATAATTTTTTTTATATTAAATTAATATTAAATTAAACTCTTGTTTAGCACAAAATATTAAATAAATACAGTATTTAATATGTAATACACACCGATTACGGTTTTTTATTTATTTCGAACTAATTGAATCGAAAACAAATCTTTATGAACATGAATGTGCCAGTTTGATTGCTGCAGTCGTGTGAGTCTTGATTTTAAAGAATTCTAAGTTCTAATTTCTAATTTTCTAATACGTCATAATAACGTCGTATGTAACAATTATAGGTTTGTACGTAGGGGCGATTTGTGATAGTTTTCTGACTATAGAGATGCGAGTATTACGAGAGCTCTGCAATAACAAACGTTCTGATTGAACAAGCGCATCTTTACAACAATGTGCGCATGCTTCTGATAGTTTCAAACGGTTGGAAACTGCTCTACGAACAAACCTTTTAATTAATAATTATACAATCTGACCTACAAACATGGAGGGGAATTCCCGATCCCGATGACCCGATGATATAGTAATTGATTAGTGATTTCATTCATGGTTACATGTTTTCATCTTTATTACTTTTACAAGATTAGTGCCTTCAGTGCCTTTATGTAAATAATCTTTCATATTTATATGATATAAACAAATCACACTGGCACTAAAGAATATTTAAAAATATTAATAAAACCATAAACAATTAAATTAAAGAAACTTGACTCGAGTCAAAAAGCGACTCGAGTCTAAAGGCGACTTGAGTCAAAAAGCGACTCGAGTCAAAAGTCGAGTTAATTTTTTGAGTTTTACTCGACCTAACTTTTGACTCGAGTGGAAACCGAGTTTCAACTCGACTCGAGTTTCAACTCGAGTAAATTCGAAACCTACCGAGTTATTCGAGTGAAAAAAAGTCACTCGAGTCCCATCACTAACACCTAGCGCAGTATGCATAAATATAGAGGGTGTTTCATTAAATAATACTAAAGTTGTACCGTATGTAGTGTTATGGAAAACGGGAATTTCTGTTGGAAGTTTAAAAGTTGCTGTATGTACAGTAAATTGCGGAGGCGTCCGGTACGAGATATTCCAATATCCTGCGGGAGTAAAGGGAGCGTCTCACTTGACATAAGAAAGGATTTCTACAATACGAAATGCCGCCAAATTAAAAGGACATATTTATATTAATAAAAAATAAATAAAAGGGAAAAAGATACAAAGAATTGCATTTACGTTAAATGAATGGAAAAAGATATGTTTACCCCATTAAGGCAGCTGGTAAATTATTACGGTCAATTGTCTGGAAGAAAGGTGAATTTATCATGAGAAAACTGCTCAATAGTCACTCAGATAGCGACTAAGTTCTTCTTGCTTTAATTTTAACGAAATCTTTTGTTTGGCTCGTCTTACAACTGTACGCTCTAAGTTTTCTTCGGAATATCCTTTTAAAGAAAGAAATGACTGACTAGTCATTGGATTAATATTATCCCGTTGTATTTTTATTAAAATTTTTTAAATATCTGTAAAAAACGATTCGCACTTGTGGTCACTACATTTTTAAAGCATCAGTTTTAAATGGACAAGTGTAATTTTAACTCATTGCTTTCAGGGTTTTATTAAAATATGTATAAAAAATACAGTTGTGTAGTTTAACTGAAAGAATAAGTCTCTGTACCTGTGACTTTGCATCAAAGAAACAGTCAGAGGATGTTTTTTGACAACTGGTATAAAATAACCAAAAAATAATAATAGTTATTTACATAATCGGTTATGAAAAGACTAATTTTATTTTGCAAATTACATGAGTCAAGTAAATACTTTTCATAACGTGTTAAATACAAAATTTTATCTAATCCCGCTTTAAAATAGGAAAAAGAACTTTGAAAATTTTATTAGAAATGCTGATGACGGGAACTATTTATTTGCAATGGTTTGATTTACTGTCACTATTTGAAACTTTATAGTTTTTAATTTCTTGATTATTTTAGGTAGCAATGATTATAGGAGTTGCCGGTGCTTGTAGAAAAGCGGAATTGTGTGACATGCGTATTAGAGATGTTGTGGATAAAGATTTTTTTTTAAAATTACTATTCCAAACACAAAAACAAATGTGATACGGGAATTTGTGGTCACAAATAGCAATATTTCTGGATACAGAGAAAATTTAGTAGAAATTGTTCGAAAATATGTCAATCTGCGTCTACAAAATATGACCGTTTTTTTGTTAAATACAATAATAACAAATGTGGATTACAACCTATAAGTATAAATACATTTGGATGTTTCCCAAAATTAATTGCAAAACATCTTGGTTTACCAAATGCCGACGGTTATACTGGACATTGCATCCGGCGGTCATCCGCATCTTTGTTCGCAGATTCAGGAGCTGACATATTAAAAATTAAGCAGCATGGGGGGCTGGAAATCCAATACCGTAACAGAAAGCTACGTCGAAAATTCTTTGGCCAACAAGAAAAGAATTGCAAATAATATACTAGAAGAACATTTTGAGGTAGCTGTTTCAAGAGAAGTAAATCAATCAGGTTCGGTGTATAATGAGGAGAGATATTCTGAAATAGCTGCTAAGGAAAAAGAAATAAATATTCCGTCAGGTTCAGGAATAAATTTTAGTAACTGTGTTTGTAGTAATTTTGTTGTTAATGTGTATGCAAACAAATCAAAAGAATAACTATGTTTTGAGTTCTAGTTTATTAATAAAGTGTTTTTTGCTTCTTAGTCTTAAAGTTCCTTCTTTAAATGATGGGTTTAATAATCAGTTACGTAAAAATTCATTACATCACTCAGTTATGTAATGGGACTGACAGTTATGAAAAATGTGACGTTTCGTAACGTCAAAAATGCATTTAAAACTTGACATTTCATAACGGGGTTGGATATTGGTTGGATATTTTCCTGATGATATTAAACACACATTTTACCTTTTGATTTATCCCTAATTTATTATAACTTGCTGCAGTCTCAGCACTTAACGTGCATTTTCAAACAATTCTGACGTGAATAAATAAATGTGCTAAATGCGAAAGATATGATTCTATAAATTACTGAATGATTATATAACTTTTAACATAGTATAGTGTAACGTATAAGTTGTAATGTAGAGTAGATGAGAGATTATCTTTTACGTGCACAATATAAGTTGATATCAACGAGTTTTTTTAATCAGAACATCAATTCTAGGTAATATTTCTCCACATTTGCTTTTTAAAGTAGGGGAAAAATTTTTTTTGCTCCAAAAGTCATAATCGGAAATTTCTCTATGCTCAATTCTACATAGACAAAAAAAGTTCTGTCATAACTTTTTTTTGAACTCTGATCTTTACAATTTTGTAATTCATAAGAGATGTTGTAACAAAAAGACCGAGTTTTCATGTCATACCAAAATCATAAAGATCGAACCCGTATTACGAACGATATGAGCGGTTAGACCTATTAGAAATTTTCGATTGGAACGTTAATTTAGAACATCATTTTAGTTATACAGTGTATCTGCAAAGTATGGAATAAATTCATTATTCCAACCAAAAATGTTTTGAAAAAATCTTCAGACAAGTCGATTTGTAATTTCAATTGCGCACCTTATCTTTTATTTCTTTTTTGTTATGTTGTCATCACTGTTTCTATTATGACGTCATTGGTATTTTTCTTAATCGAACACCTTGTATATTTCTCCATTTTTGGATTCTGATTCAACAGCTGATTCCTATCACATTTAGGGTTAAAAATTGATAAGGTAGTATTTAAAAAGTAAGAAAGTCAAATAAACATGTTTTTTATTAATTTTTGAAGTAGGTTAGTTTTTGTTGGTTTTTTTGTTTCATCATTATCGTCTTTGACAGTGAATCACTTAATACAACTTTACATCAGTAGTGGTTTCTCAATAATTGTTGTCGATTTATTTTAATTTATAACATGAGTGAATCTGTAAAGCAGAGAATTGAAATTCTTACGATGATTGGGTATGGCGATAGGATGCGAACTCAACAAGAAGTGTGTAATTTATTTAATACTAAATATCCAGAACGACCCATAACTTAATCGGTAGTGAGTACAGTTGAAAAAAAAAATTAGAGAGTATGATGGAAGATTTACCCAAAACAGGTAGGAGGATACAAAATTAAATATTCTACTGGCTGTTGAAGATAATCCACATACCAGTCTTCGCCAGGTTAGTCGCGATTATGATGTTACTAATAAAACGTCAGTACATACAGTATTAAAATTAGAAAAATTGCATTCCTTTGAGATTCAGTCTGTACAAGAATTAAGTGATGTGAACCAGATCGGAGGATACAACTTTGTGAGACAATGATGAATACATGCAATGGTGTTCCTCTTCTAGTAAAAAAATATTATTTTCTCCGATGAATGCACTTTCAAATTAAATGGTGAAGTAAATCGTTAGAATAGTACATACTGGGCAAGGGAAAACTCTCGATGGATGCGGAAGTAACACACACAGTTTCCACAAACAGTAAATGTATGGGCGGGAATTGTAAGAAATATAATTGCACCCCATTTTTTCGATGGAACTGTAAGCGGATCGGCATATCTCCAATTTTTAATGGGCTATCTCATCCCACCGCTATTGAATTCATTCCCCAGTAGAATTAATCCTGAAAATGTTGACGTAAGCCTGTGGTATCAACAATATGCTGTGCCTCCCCATTATGCAGCAGACGTTCGAAGGTATCTTGATCAAATATTTCTGAACAGGTGGATTGGTCGACATAAACCCATCGAATGGCCAACAAGGTCACCGGACCTCAATTCATTAGATTATTTTCTGTAGGGCCATTTCAAAAACCTAGTTTATAAAACCAAACCGGAAAACATTGTTGAATTAAAAGAGAGAATTAGAACAGAAATAAACAAAATTTATTAGGAAACTATTAACAAGGTTCAGCAACACTTTAATCATCGTTTAGGGTATTATATAAATTGTTTTTATTATTAACAAACCTTTAGTTCTAGTGGCTATTATTTGTTCAAACAAAACATGTAAATTAGAAAATTCTTAATTGAAAATGACCGTATCTTTCAACTTACTAACTTTTGATCCTGTCTGATACATTTTTGTAACCGGCTAGGCTGTTGAAGCAGAATCCAGAGAAATATATAGGATGTTCCATTTAAAAAAAATATCGTTGACGTCATAACGGAAACAGTGATAAGGCACACACATTTATTAGAGCAAAGAAAAACTAATAGCTGAGAGCTTCATTTAAATGGAATTTAAATGGATATTTGTCATTAGTTTCAGATCAATTTTATTCAATACATTTCAAACGACTAAAGGTCTTATATTCTACAGAGCAACTTAATGTACATCGTTTAAGAACTATTACAAATCGATAGTTAATTTAGTCTAGGTATAATTTTAATTATCAAATGACATGTTAAACTTTGCGTTATCCTTAATAATTTATTCTTCAATAGAAGGCCCCAACAGCAGGGTACTTTATTTGAGAAGGGAGAAACTTCTAAAGTAGATTAGCTTCTACCAAAAAATATAACTAAATACTTTGTCCTAAATTAAAATACATTCCCTTGAGGTGATTGTGAGATGCGGGCTACTGTAAAGTAGGTTAATTTTATAAATATTTACTCCCTAGATTAAACAAGTGGCTATGGCCTTGTTGAATTAATTTCCAACCAGAAATACATTGCATTTTTTAAATTTGACCTAATTGTTAGTAATGCAGACGAATCTGATCAGTGATTAGTAATCCTGGCCAAGGTCATTAATCCTACAGAAACGTACTGGGGTACTTGAATAAGTACAATAATAAAAACAAAAATATTTTATATATTGTGATGTATGTTTTTGTACTATTTCGTTCGCTTTAAATTCTATTTTATGTATTTTCTTATATTTTGTAAGCTTAGTGCTGCACATTATTATTAAACTGTTAAATGACGTTCACACATGTACATTAGGGTGGAGCGAAAAATTTCAAATTTAAATTTTCGTTTCGCTATAGCGCGGAAAAGTTGCCTTAGGTGCATACTAGCCTAACAAAAAAAATTATCAAAATCGGACAATATCTTCCGATCGCGCAAAACGCCGAAAGTTTTAAAAAATGACGAATTTTGGCACTTTTTTCGTATTTTTTTTTATTATTTGGGTTTGTATTTTTTTATCGCTATAGTGCTAAAACGTTAGTACTAATGTTGAATAGCCTGCAAAAAATATATAACTACTTTTAAAGCATATCTTCCGATCGCGCAAAACTTCTGAATATTTGCAAAAATTGCAAATTTTTCGTTTTTTTTTTATAATTTTTGAAGATTTTGTTTAGGTTTTTTTTTTAATGCTATAGTGCCTAATGGTTAAAGTAGGTATTTGTATATAAGGGGAAAAATAATTTTGTTATTTGGAGAATGTCTTCCGATCGCGCAAGTGATATCTATATATCACTGTTTACATTCAAATGTGCAGCTCTTCGCTTGCTTAGAAATAATCTAATTAATTTTAATTTCATAATCTAAACAACCCAGAACTCACCACGAGGAGGTGGCTGCACTTCGAGTTCCACCCACACCCTTCCCTCCATCCAACCATTAAGAGTGTGTGCTATTTACAATATTTACATTTTACATCCTCGTCTTATTTTTCATTTATGCCGATGCCACTTTGTAATCTGCCTTAGTTGCGAATTCTTCTATCAGGTCTCTCGATGTAAGTGTCGCTCTAATGTATCCGTCCCTTGATTGTAGTCCGCATGCCTTAAGTGAAGCTTCGGTTACTAGCTTCACGCAACGCTCTACGGCTTGCGTGTGACATGGGAACTCTTTTATATCCCAATCAGGGACCTCACCCGATTGTATGAAGCTTTTAATTTTTTTATTACTTACCGCACGGAGAGAGAGGTGGAGACGATATTTTTGTAGCGTTCCAATCTATCATTTCCATATAATCTAATGCATCAAATTTGAGTGAAGTAGTGCGAAAGTTCCTAATGCCTTTCCCAGTCGAAGCAGATTGCCTGGCTTTTAGCACTCTCCTGAGCCCTAACTCTCTAATGTGCCTCCTCTTATCAAATATCATGGCTATCAAAAAATGTTTTCAGGATGGGCAATGCCCATTTTGATAGCCATGATATTTGATAAGAGGGGGCACATTAGAGAGTTAGGGCTCAGGAGAATGCTAAAAGCCAGGCAATCTGCTTCGACTGGGAAACGCATTAGGAACTTTCGCACTCCTTCACTCAAATTTGATGCATTAGATTATACGGAAATGATAGATTGGAACGCTACAAAAATATCGTCTCCACCTCTTCTCCGTGCGGTAAGTAATAAAGAAATTAAAAGCTTCATACAATCGGGTGAGGTCCCTGATTGGGATATAAAAGAGTTCCCATGTCACACGCAAGCCGTAGATCGTTGCGTGAAGCTAGTAACCGAAGCTTCACTTAAGGCATGCGGACTACAATCAAGAGACGGATACATTAGAGCGACACTTACATCGAGAGACCTGATAGAAGAATTCGCAACTAAGGCAGATTACAAAGTGGCATCGGCATAAATGAAAAATAAGACGAGGATGTAAAATGTAAATATTGTAAATAGCACACACTCTTAATGGTTGGATGGAGGGAAGGGTGTGGGTGGAACTCGAAGTGCAGCCACCTCCTCGTGGTGAGTTCTGGGTTGTTTAGATTATGAAATTAAAATTAATTAGATTATTTCTAAGCAAGCGAAGAGCTGCACATTTAAATGTAAACACTGATATATAGATATCGCTTGCGCGATCGGAAGACATTCTCCAAATAACAAAATTATTTTTCCTCTTATATACAAATACCTACTTTAACCATTAGGCACTATAGCATTAAAAAAAAAAACCTAAACAAAATCTTCAAAAATTATAAAAAAAACGAAAAATTTGCAATTTTTGCAAATATTCAGACGTTTTGCGCGATCGGAAGATATGCTTTAAAAGCAGTTATATATTTTTTGCAGGCTATTCAACATTAGTACTAACGTTTTAGCACTATAGCGATAAAAAAAATACAAACCCCAAATAGAAAAAAAATACGAAAAAAAGTGCCAAAATCCGTTATTTTTTAAAACTTTCGGCGTTTTGCGCGATCGGAAGATATTGTCCGATTTTGATAATTTTTTTTTGTTAGGCTAGTATGCACCTAAGGCAACTTTTCCGCGCTATAGCGAAACGAAAATTTAAATTTGAAATTTTTCGCTCCACCCTAATGTACATTGTATATCTAAGTGATAACTAATAATAAATAAATAAATAAATAAAATAAATGGAAATAAATTTTATTAATACTGGTACACTTTATAAAAATATGTACAAAACTCACCTTGTTAAGCAGATTTATGAAGTAGCTTGGTTGTCGTTATCACAAACTGGAGCACTTCTATAACAACTGTGTAGCATCAGATATGTTTCTACAGTTGTCTCAGTAAGCGATGTTCGCTGTGGTGAAAGAATATGTTTGTATTTTGAAAAAGACCGTTCGACATCTACGGAAGTAATACAGGCTTATGCCTGTATTACTACACTCTGTGAACTCACTTAACGCAGCTGTAGATGCACCATCACAAATTTGTCTTAATTTGATAAAATCAGGATCTTTCCGTAATACACTCTCGAATTTTTCAATAACGGGCTTATTTTTTGCGTCATTTATAGTCTGTAGCTGTGTATTTACGTTGTCCACTATTTGCAGCGATTCCACTAACGACAACGAAGTATTTTTCAATTTTTCTATTGTGTCATGTAGTCCTCTATAATCGTTATAAATAGTTTTTAAATTTGTTTCAAGGGAATCATCTTGAAAGCTTGTCTGGCTTTCCTTAATAGCTGCAGCCTCGTTAGGGTTGAACTGAACACAGCTTTTATTTGTTGAAAATATTCAGCATAATAAAAAGCTGCCTTCAACCACGTTCCCCAGAATCGGCTCTGGTGGTTCCGGAATACCAGGACACAGTGTGTGAAATGCTCGAAGCCGTTTAGGAGATTTGAGAAATATTTTTTTTGTATTTGCTATTAATGCATCTACCTCTGGAAAACATTTTCGAATCATTTATGCTACAAGATGGAACGCATGCACTTTACACGTAACATGTAAAAACCTACAATCGTTTCTTTGAAGAAAACGGCCCACCAAACGCATTGTCGCAGCACCGTCGGTCACAAACATCAACACTTGACTTGTTGAGAGTTCAAATTTTTCGAAAGTCTCCAACACCACCCGAGTAATTGTTTCGCCAGTACACCCAGTTAGTCTTTTCCTAGCTAGTAAAAGTGGAAATGTAGGTTTAACAGGGTCGAGTACACGTACTATAACATTTAAAATAGAATTTTTTCTACAATCTGTCGTCTCGTCAACACATAACCACAGCCGTGTATTTTTTAATGCACATTTAATCCTATTTACAATGTGTTCACGAACACTTGATACATATCTACGTAACGATGAACGACTTGTTAAATTCACCTGGGGATTTATTCCAGAACTCCCGAAATGCTGGTTTATCCAATATGCGCAAGGGAACATCACAGGCAATCAGCATTAACAGTAAATCAAACATAAACTGAGGTTCCAAAGAAGACACGCCATTTTTTATTTTTATGCCGGTTACTATTGACATGAATTTTGCAGCCGTATTTATTCCAGCACATTAAGTCTTGGTCACAAACTTTACAAATTATTTTACATCCAACATAGAATAAATCCGGCAATTCACCGATAAATTTATTCACTTTATCAGCGTACGGTCGTTTTCTACTCTTTACGCTCAACATTATTTATTATTTATTAGCACTCTATGTATCGACCGACATATAACAACTGAAGTATGTCGTGTCATCGTCATCGTAAACAAGAGCGCGATGGCATTGGTATTGCGCCCGACCCTAAATCTACCATCGCTTGGCCAGGCTTACTGATTAGTTTATTCCATATCGCGTCTCAATATTACTCCTTTTTAGCCTTTGTTTCTTTTCATTAATTGTCAGTGGCTAAGAAAAAAACCACCATTAGTAAATCAGTCGGTAAAGTATAAAATTGTACTGTAAAATTTTACAGTATTTTGAACTATTTTCCTCAATAAAAATAAGATTTTGAAGTTTTGGAATTTGAAAAGTTTGCAGTGCTTTTTAACCATATAAAATTGTGTTTTAAAAAAATGTTTAATTGTAGCGTGATGATGGATTAATAAACCAAAACTTTATAAAAATAAAAAAATTACGTGTATATCTGATTGAAAATTCCAAAAAGCACCATCAATTAGTGCATTACATTATCCTAGAAATTAGTATTTCAAAAAAGGTAGCTTGAATTTATTAAACTTATTCATAAAGTTAATTGCTGTTCATTGACCTAAACTTCGTGTTAAATCGTAATTTTATATCACTCTCTTGTTTATTTGGTAACAACAGTGGTAATTACACTTCCAGAAACATATGGAGAACGAGGGATCAAGCCACACTGAAATTAAACCACAGTTCATTTAAAATACGAGAGTTGTGGATTGAGATTAATGGGGTCATTATTTTTCAGGCAGAGGTTCTTATTCGTAGAGGTGCTAAAGTCTTCAAATCGTAATTTGTTGAAATCGTATTACAGAAAACGTTTTTTTTCTTTTATTATTGGAATTAAATTTTGAGAAAATTGTGTCTTTTCCGACAAACTTATGTAAAAAATTGTTATCATTAAAATGTAATAATTGTGTCTTCAAAGTAACTTTTATAAACTTGCGAAATCTGCAGATCAGTGTAACAAAAGAAAAAGAAAACTCGTTAAAAAATTCCGGGAAAAAATTAGGATAAATAAATTTTCCAATATTTTCGTTGTCTTATATTATTAACATTATGATTTATTTACTGGTTTACGTCAAATATATGTAGGTATATGTGTTTTATTCCTCAAACATCAATCAAAAGTGATCTTTGTTTTATGATTGATTGTAATTCTAGATGTTGAAAATGTTGAAATGTCTTCTAATTTTTACGTCTTCTTGAAACTTGAAACTTTAATGAAGATTCAATTGCATGATGAATTATCCTGACAAAAGCGACTGCATTTAAGATTTTATCTCCTTTGGTAAATAGAGTCATGGAATTTATAATCAATTACTTCATTCAGTCTGTTTAATTCTGGAATCAAGATAGTCACAAAATTTAAGGTCTATATTGTCAGAAATAAATTTAATAAAAAATGACAAATAAGTTTAAGAAAAGTCCACTTAGTATTATATTTTTATCAATTTAATAAAGATAATAATGTTGTGTCGTTAATTTGAAAACTCAGACTTTTCCTTTGGACCTAGGCTTAGATAGATTAATTAAATAAAAAAAGTATGTTAGATATTTTACCGAATGGGATAAGTTCATATTAATCAAGCACTAAGTCCCTTGATCAGACTTTATTTCGTAATTTATTAATAGAACGAGGAAAGCTGGAGGAGTTTATTTTAGTTTTTCTACTTTACAGGGTATTCCGAGACACCGCTTAAGAACAGCTTTTTAATGTCAAAATTAACTGTCTAAAGCCAACATATTCTAAAAAAAAGTGTTTTTTTTAAGAATTTATAACCCTTTAAAGATCAAAATTTTATTTTTATTTTTGAATAAATTTTGGAAACTACTAATTATTGGACTAAGTTGTAATTTGAGTATATTTTTAGGTTTATAAACCACGATTTAATTATTAATTGTAATTATTTTGTTGCTTTTTCTAGATATTTTGACTCACAACTTTTTTTATCATCACTTTATAATGTTTTTAATCACAAATTCAAGTCTAGAACTAAATTTTACAAAACAAAACACGTATGCTGATTAAAAGTTGATGGAATGAGCAATTTTCAAGACATAATCAAACTTTTAGCACATATTAGATAATACATTTAATGTCTAATATTTTAAGTCGTTTGTCATATTAAGACATATTTTTATATTTATAAGAAGTACCTGCAGACGGCCGTCTGTAGACCCAAAACATTCTTATGAACACGACTGAATAATATTTATTTATTACATAAACTCTTCAATAGATAAATCCTATTATAGAGCAGGAAGAAATCACAAAAAACTAAAATTTTACATAATTCAGACTAAGGATGCATATTTAAGGTTAGATCTACAAAGTTTTTACAGATCTTTTCTAGTTTGTGATAACTAAGTTAGTTAAGAAGGTAAGTTGTGCATACATTGTTCTAAATTGTAACAGTTTAATGCATTTATTACAAGTTATTTTTTTTTATTGCACTTATTATGATTACACTTATTATTATGCCAATTCTATTCATGATTCATGAAATAAAATTTCAAGACTACAAAAATTATATAAAATATACAATGTGTCACACGTTTCATGGAGCCACTCTTGTATATCAAGAACTACTATTGCGATCTTTTTGAAATTTATGTGGTTCAACACTGCCCTCAAATCCAACTTAGCGCAAATTTGAGAATCATTATTGGCGTGGCTTTATAGAAGCAAAGCTAGGGGTGGATTTATCGAAAATTTATATTGGCAATGCTTTCAAAAAAAATCTAATCAGATATTCTTAATCAGCACCTTTAAAAATCCCTTTGTTCAAGATTTCATCGAAGTGGGTTCGAGGACATTTGAGATAGAGGCCAACAAAAAATATTTTTTTCAATGAAAATGGGAAATGGGAAATATTTGCCATTTTTTGTTCAGAACATTGTATCATACTAGTTTGATATGGTTTTGAAACATAATTGATATTTTTTTAATAATGCAAAAATTTATAATGGTATTACGTTTAAAACAATATGTCATGGAAACAAAAATTGTTGCAAGTGTCAATTTACTGTTGAACATAAATAATAATAAAACAAAGTGACTGCAAAATTTTTCTTCTTTATGCCACATTACAAAATACATTATTAATTTTTACATTATTAAAAAAATAAGAAGTATGATTCAAAATCTGATCAAACTAGCCATTGTTCTGAATATTTTTTTGCGTAACCGTTTTGAAGAAAAAATTATTTTTCGTTGAGAAAAACTTTTTTTGTTGGCCTTTATCTCAAACACATTTGAACTCACTTCGAACAAGTCTTGCACAAAGAGGTTTTTAAAGGTGCTGATCAAGAATATCTGAATAAATTTTTTCTAAAAAAAAATGCTAATATAAATTTTCAGAAAATCTACCCCACGTTTGCCTCTATAAACCCAGGCCTATGATGATTCTCAAATTTTACTACATCAGTAAGTTGGATTTGGGAGGCAATGATCGACCTACCAAATTTCAAAAGATCGCATTGGCAGTTTTTGAGATACAAGAGTGACTACATACCTGCGAACACTGTATGTAGGCTAAAGTTGGTAATGTCATGTTTATGGCCTTTTTTAAAAACAAGGCATACTTTTGAACATTTCCAAATATCAGGGATGTAACAATTTTGAACTTATCAGTCGTGAGTGGATTTGCAAAAATCTTTACCAAGAACAAAGGAACACCATTGGGTCTAGTAGACATCTTAGATTTAAGTTTTCTCAGAGCATTAAATACATCTTTTTCAACAAAACTCATGGTATTAACGCCAGATTTCTTGCCCGATTAGGCATAGATTCAATTTATCCGAGGATGGTAAAACGATTGCTGAAAAAATTAAAAAATCAGCAGATTTTACATATACATATTAACACATATTTTTCTGTTTATATAAAGTAACTGCAGATGTCTGTAATATAAAGCATTCCTATGGACACGACAGCTAATAGTATCCTTTATTTAAATAATAATAATTTAAATTTAAATTATTTTAACCTAAAGGGAATTTCCACTATATAATTTCAATTATTCTGTTCCCTGAAGCCATTAATGTTTATTACATCAAGGTTTACAAGTTTTGTTGCTTTGGATTCTTTAAATGAGCTAGCTACCCTGATGACGCTACGCAAGCAGAAACACGTGTCGGTAGATATTTTAAAGTTTTTAAAGTGAGTGTTCAACTGATGAGTACCTTTGATTTTACTTATTTTTGGTTTTACTAGACAGAATAGTTGAAATTAAAAACAACATTATTGTGTCAGTTGTACTGAACATAATGTGCATATTATCTTTTTTGTAATCCAAGTTTCAGCATTTTGGCAAATAGCTGGGAAAATAATTGTTTAAAAAGATATATGTTATACTTATCTGTGATAAGATTTGTAAAATTAAGTAAAAAATAATTAGCAAAAAAAAATTTTTTTCAGTTATTATTTTTCATTCCACTCTGTATCCTTTAGGTACTAATTAATAAATAAAAACTCCATTCATTTTGTTTGCATTCAGCTTCATTGTTTGTTATTTATTTATTATTAATGAAAATAATCGTTAATGCCCGAGGTTGGTGTGTTTTATATGTAGAAATTTCTCTCTTCGTAACTGTGGTGAAAAGCCCCTATAAAGTAAACTGTCTACAGATAAACGCCAATAAACAAAGGCTTCACTTCGGTTTATCTTCAAGTACAACGGCTAAAATACACCAGCCCACTTGAATAAAAGCTGAAATTACAATGCAGTTTAACGTTCATATGCGTTTATTTGGTTACATTATTTGAGGCTATTTTATTGATGTAGATATTTCCCAGTTAAGGATGAACATTTGAATTTTATATCAGAACACCAGGATAACTTAAAAAAATGTCTATTTTGAGTTATCTTGGCTACAATGATCTAAAAAAATGCTCTTTCTGGTGCTATAGTCAGATATTTCAAATAAATTCGTTTGGGAGCCGTAGAACACTTATCTTAGTATTGCAATATATAGAGTGGAATGAAAATAATATTAACTGAAAATTTTTTTGTTAATTATTATTTACTAACTTTTACAAATCTTATCACAGATAAGTATAACATATATCTTTTTAAACAATTATTTTCCCGGCTATTTGCCAAAACGCTGAAACTTGGATTACAAAAAAAGATAATATCCACATTTTGTTCAGTGCAACTGACTCAATAATGTTATTTTTTAATTTCAACCATTCTGTCTACTAAAACCAAAAATAAATAAAACACAAGGTATTCACCAGTTGACACTCACTTTGAAAAACTTTAAAATATCTACCGACACGTGTTTCTGCTTGCCATAGCGTCATCAGGGTAGCCAATAGGTATTCAATTGTTCTGTTCTCTGAAGCCATTAATGTTTATTAGATTAAGGTTTACAAGTTTCCTTACTTTTGATTCTTTAAATGTGCTGGCTACCCCGATGACGCTATGGCAAGCAGAAACACGTGTCGGTAGATATTTTAAAGTTTTTTAAAGTGAGTGTCAACTGGTGAGTACCTTGTGTTTTATTTGTTTTTTGGTATTACTAGACAGAATAGTTGAAATTAAAAATAACATTATTGAGTCAGTAGTACTGAACATAATGTGCATATTATCTTTTTTTGTAATCCAAGTTTCAGCGTTTTGGCAAATAGCCGGGAAAATAATTGTTTAAAAAGATATATGTTATACTTATCTGTGATAAGATTTGTAAAAGTTAGTAAATAATAATTAACAAAAAATTTTCAGTTAATATTATTTTTCATTCCACTCAATATTTTAACTTTTATCAAGAAGAGGAACTTAATTTGTTTTTAAATTATTGCAATATATAAATTTTATTTATTTTTTCCGGTTAAGAGTCAGATAGACTTTGTCTTTTGTTTGTGAGGTGATTTATTATTTTAACTTATTTTTCGTGAAACAGTAGGATATTTTAAGGTCCTATTTTTTTCCCAAGTATGAGTATATACCGTGTGTCCCAAATTCGATGTTCACCATTGGGATCTCGGAAACGGTAAGAACTACAAGGTCGGTTAAATAGGATAAGTTTCAGTATGCTGATTCCAAATCCGTTGAGAAATTATGGTTAACTAAAACCGTTTTTGAGATTTTCCAAAAATATGAACATTTTGTGATTTCTCTTTTCGGCTGTAGCCTTGGTCAGACAGGTTTTAGACTTTTACATTATTAGGACACTTTTTGGAGACTAATATTTTGGTCTAGAAACGGGCTTTCAGATGATGAATCATATACCTAGAAAAAATTGTTTTTGAAGGGACTAATTTAAGAAAAGTTATCTATTGCTTAACAAAACAAAATGGTAGGCCATGGAAAATCAAACATTTTTGTAAATCCAGAGACAAGGAAGTTGCTTATTCAGACAGTGATTAATTATTATCTATGTGCTTAAAATCTACTGTAAATTGCTTCATTTGTACAATTTTCTAAAAATATCAATTTTTAGACGATCATTAAGGTTTTACTTGTCACAAAATTGTCAATGAAGTGTTCAAGATTTGAACAAAGAAATCCTCTTCATCAAGGGCATTCTTGCATGTAAAGTAGTTAGTAATTAGTAAAATTTGAAAAATGCTTTTCTAAAATCGACCAAATTCACACATAACTCTCATACATTGTACTGATTCTGCGGTTGGCTCCTTGTGAAACATTATTAAATACTTTAAATAAACAAAGAAAATTTGCTTTTAAATGTTTCAAAATTGTATTTTCACTCTACACGTGTTTCGGCTTTTTAGGCCCTTTTCAAGAGTACAGATGAGAGGTACTAAATTATAATTTGTGTTCCTTGCTTATATATTGAATGTTACATCTGGTAACTTATACTAATAAAAATGGTTTGAAAGATTTGGAATTTTTTTTTAGAAAAGTTAAATTACTTTATCTAAAATGTGGTGACCTACGAATATTTGTTGTTCATTTGTAATCGTTTTTTTATTTTTGGAAGCTTTCTTAATTTCTAAAATTTCTAGTAAGTCTAATTTTTTGCTTTTCTTTTTCGGAATGAAGTAATTCGACATTATCCATATTTATAAAGTGATTGTTTTCTATACAGTGTGTTGGCATGCCGGTGCTATATACGTTGTTTTCAATAGACTTTTTTATGCTCTTCAAGTCGCTTTTTTATGTTACGTCCAGTCTGGCCAATGTATATATCGTCGCAGTCACTGCATTTTAGTTCATACACTCCTGTCTTGTAGTTTTTCTGTTTTATCCTTATTGTTTATTAACATTTTTCCTAGGTTATTTTTATTTACAGATATTGTTTTGCAACCTAATTTACTTAATTTATTGCTGACTTTATCACTAATCCAGGTCTATAATTAATACATTTATGGATGACATTGGCGTCTTGTACAGAACCAGCATAAAACTCCTTATACAGATTTTTCTTTTGTTCTGTTTTTATTAAATTATCTATGATACTTTCTTTGTATCCATTATTCATTGCTATTTGTTTTATTGTGTTGACCTCTTTTTCAAAATTGTTTGAACTTAAAGGAAAGGTTAGCAGACGGTGAACAAAACTATGAAACGATGACATTTTTATTTGGAAAGACTGGTTAGAACTATTGTGTATTACTGTATCTGTAAAGGTAGGTTTACGGTAGATATCGAATTCTAAACAACAATTAAGATTTTTTAATAATATTCTCGAAGCTGTTAACAACAATCCCCACATATCAGTGCGACAAATTGCAGGCGAAACAAATATTCCTAAGACAACTGTATATAAGATATCAAAACAAAGGGAATATCATCCCTACAAACCTACGATTGTCCAAGCTTTAAACAATAGTGATTTTGGTAGAAGACTTGAATATTTTCTTTGGTTTAATCAGAAATGCGAAGAACAACCTGATTTTCTATCGAGAGTAATATGGACCGATGAAAGTCGTTTTACAAATTGTGGAGTCTTTAACAAGCACAATTATCACCACTGGACCACAGAAAATCCGCATGTAACTACGCAAAGAAGATTCCAAACTAGGTTTGAAATCAATGTTTGATGCGGCATGATAGGTATTACCTTTGATCTTCCTATTATACTCCTATGATCTGCCTGAAATTCTTTCCTTAGTTATTATTTTTAGTTCGCCATTTAATTGGTCCATTCATTTTTCACAACAATTTAACGGCAGCAGTAACCGTAATTTGTTATTCCCGTTTTATTTGTTTAATTTATAATATTTGGTTTTTTGTGATATAATACACAATTTTTTTCAGAATAATTGTTTTTATTTTAGTGCGGTATTAGAAAGACTAGAGTTTACATTATAAATTACGCAAAACTAGGTTATTTTAAAAACTGAAAAAACAGTAATAACATTTATAATTTTCTAATAGAAATAAAGCAATATAAAGACATGTTCAACAAAAACAGAAATAAGTTCCACCAAATAAATAATTAGGCAATTCAATACTAAGATAACTTAAAGTAAACCAAAACAACTTCTTAGACATTTCTCTTCAAGAATAAGACAAAGACATCATACAAAATAATCATTTAAAAAAAAATTAATCTCTAAAAACACTAATAATATTTTTGCAGACGTTTTTGTACACAAATGACAATAAACTATGCCGAACAATATATTAAATTTAAATAAATGAGCAATTTATTTATTTTTAAAACATTAAAACTCAATTTTCTCAAAACGACATTTTTTAAGATGCCCTAGTATTGTCTTCGTACAGCGATATATTTATAAAATAATGAAAATTTAATAGTATTTATCATATAAATATTAAAAAACTCGTCAACTTTGATGACGTGTTTCTTGAAAACTATGCGTAGCAACGCATCTTACGAAAAAAATGAAAGACTGCCATTTTCTTCTAATTTGTATTTTGCAGGCAATTATAAAAATTATTTTTGTGAAAAATCCATTGGCGTAAAATGTTCTGATAGAAAAGTGCTTCCAAACTCTAGTTTGAAACAAATTTGTCGTATTGACAAAAAAGATACACTTATTGACGCAAAAAACGTGCCAAATTTCAAATTGAAAGTTTGTATACTTTTTTTAGTAACTCGGTATGACTTTATTTTTACTTTCTTATACCTAATATAAGGGAAGTATATAGTAATCGTGATTTTTTTTACCTCGAGTTGGCGGTTAAGATTGTCACCAACATTTAAGGTGACACATTAAATTTGGAGACACAATGAATGGAAGAAGAAATAAGGTACAATTTCGGGAAAAACAAATTAAAAATTTCTATTGCATTTCTTGGGGATTCTTTTTCAAACATTTCCACCATCACATCTGGTGTTCCTCAAGGATCAGTGTTGGGTCCAGTTCTCTTTTTTACTATATACAGCAGATTTATTTAAATGTGTCAATTCAACAAAAATGCAAGGGTATGCTAATGACACCCAACTTCTCTACTCATTTGATCCCAAGTCTATCTATACAGCTTGTAATAACATAAATGCAGATCTTCGTTCTATTACAAACTATTCAAAAGAAAATAATTTAAAGCTTAATCCATCTAAATGCTCGGTTATTTGCTTTTCTCAAAAAAAAGTTAGGGCCTTCTTAAAATCTGAACATAAATAATGAACCTTTGAAAATAATGAGTAAGGTAAAAAATTTAGGTTTAATATTCGACGATAGCATGCGTTTCTCTGATCATGTTACGCAATTGATAAAAAAATCGTATGTTGCATTAAAATTACTTTATTGTAATATTAGCTTAATAAACTGCAAACTACGTAAAAAATTTTGTGAGTCACTAGTTTTACCAATATTAAACTATTGTAATATATGTTACATTCCATGCTTAGACAAACTAAATTTGTATCGATTGCAAAAAGTTCAGAACAGTTGTTGTCGGTATGTCTTTCGTTTAAGAACGTATGACCATGTTTCTAACAGAATCAAAGAACTTAAATGGCACAATATAGAAAATCTGTTCAAATATTCTATGTCAATATTTGTTCATCGTCTGCTTCTCTCTTCCACGCCATCGTATCTCCGTGATAAACTAAATTTTAGATACAATCTTCATAATGTGAATGTAAGATATGTCCAAAAATTGGCATTACCTAAATTCCAAACAACCATATTTCAGAGATCTTTCTGCTACAACGCCGTCAAAATTTATAACTTTGTTGATGATCAACATAAAACACTACCCGTAAATAGTTTTCGAAGACAAGTAAAAAAATCTTTTTTTAACATCTTAACTGTTCGAATAAGAACATCTTCATAATGAACAACCTATCGTCTACTGTATGGTTCTCTTATGTTTCAACTTTTGTCTTAAGTTTAGTTGGTGTATTAATTTAGATTTTATATTATCCTCGTATATTTGTTATATTCAATATCACTTGTTTATTTCTGTTTTTTTTTATGTATATATTTATATAATAAGTGATAAGGTTAAGTGGAGTAGCCGTGGCTAGACTTCGCCTTGTATTGCTAATTGTAAAATTATATTTACAATTACTTTAATAAAGACATTATTATTATTATTATTTCTGGACGAATCTCGACGAACTATAATGAAAACACATAACTTTATGGAAAAAATCTGTCTGCATGTCTGTAGTATCGCGATAGCAGCCACAGATTTTGAGACAAAGCTTTCAAATTTGATACACATCTTCTAAAGACCAAAGACAACGATAGATTCGATGATGGAAAATTTGCCAGCTGAAAAGAGAACCACGGGACCCAAACTTTTTGTATTTGCCTTTACAAAAAAATATATTCTTGATAAAAAGATTATAAATCATGTCTACTATATCAAGCCTATAAAATATATTTTCTAATTACTTAATAAAGCTGATGTAAACTTAAATTTTTTATACATTTGACCTCATAAAATGGGGTTAGGATAAATTTAACAGTTTGACATTTGGAAATGTCTAATTTAGTTACAAAAATGTCAATGTGAATAAGAAGAAATTACTAAAATATATGACATGAATTATTATTGACAGTATCGAATCACGCTGAAAATTAATTATTTAAAAAATTTTAATGAAACATTTCAAGGTACGCTATTAAAATTTAATTGAGGTAAGTGAAGAATTAAATAGAATGATTTTTTTTACATCAGGATGATATACAAGCGGTAACAAATTCGCTTCTCACTACAGGGATCTCGGAAACGGTAAGAGATACAGCATCGGTTAAATTAGGGCAAAGTTGCAGAATTTGGCGATCAGGAATATGCCGTTGAGAAATCGAAAATATCTCTTGCCGTTCTTGAGATTTTTGAAAAAAGTAAAATTTTGAATTTTCGTTTTTCTTTTTTCTTGGCGTTATTTGAAGAGTAATCGAAAAACTAAATACACATTTTCATTTTCACTTTTTATTCTTTACAAGATAGCGTAAAAAATTTTTTTATAAGACGTTTCGTCTTTTCACAACCATCATCAAGTACGTTATTTTAAATACGGACCTGTATTTTTTATTACATTTTTTTGTAGCTTTTGAACCCTCCGACTTCGTTGATGTATCAAACTTTTATGTTGCTAAACGTTTCGTAACTGTAAACCATCATCAAGAAAAAAAACACTTTTCTTCAGATTAACGTTACTTCATTATTCTTCATAATTAATAATTATAATTATTAACAATGAAACTATAACAATTTAATTAACAGGTAGGAACACAAATAATAGCACAGTAAATAAATTTTACCAAAGAACAACAATAATGATAAATAACAATTAATAACATAATAACTACGAATAGATTGATGAAAATAGTATAAATTGTTATAATGTACAATTTATAATAAGTATTCAAACAGATTTCCATTTACGTTCCTACATAAATCTATTCTTCGACGAATATTTTGCACTGCCTCTGAATATCACGTCTTCGTAAAGAATTAAATCCATTTACAATATTTGCTCTTAATTCGGCAACATCATTTGGCACCGTTTTATAGATTTTATTTTTTAAGTGACCCCACAGGTAATAGTCCAAAGGCGAAAGGTCCGGTGACCTCGCTGGCCACTCGACTACTCCACGATTACCAATCCATTTTTCAGGAAATTGTTGATGGAGAAATTGTCTTACGTCTCTAGTATTATGAGGTGGTGCCCCATCTTGCTGAAACCATAAATTTGGCAATCTGTTCAGTGGTAATTCGTCTAAATAATCTGAAAATGTTGTTCTCATAAATTAAAGATAACCTGCACTATTTAAATTTTCTTGATAAATAAACGGTCCGAGAATTCTATCGCCATAGATGCCAGCCCATACGTTGAGACCAAATCGAACTTGAGCTCGAATTGGGCAATTAATTCGTAGATTTTCTACCGCCCAAATATGTTCCGTATTTCTATTAAAGATGCCACAATTGGTAAATTTAGATTCATCACTCCAAATTATTTCATTTAAAAAATTGTTGCTTCTGTCAATTTGCTGCCTCAGCCAGATACAGAATTGCAAACGTCTTTCTCGATCACCTTGTCGCAAACAATGAGAGATATGTATTTTATAGGGTTTCATATTGTTATTTTTTAATACTCGCCAGACTTTCATATGTGAGGTATTTGGTAAATTAATGGTATTGACTATTTCTCTTGTCGATTTCGACGGGTCATTATTTATCTAAAATAGGAAACATAATATAATTTAAAAAATATTATGTAATTTTACAATCACATCACATTTTAGATCACAAAACCTATACAACATAATATGAGTAATCTTTTAACAAATATTAGCTAGCTCTTCGCAAATATCTAAGAATCTTTAAGTACGCACCTGAATCAAAATAGCATCATTTTCATTTTGTGTAATTTTATTGCCATATGGTGTCCTGGCTTTCTTAAGTGAACCAAATTCCCCATGATTTAGATCTAACTTTTGAAATAGGGATCGGTGGGGCTGTACTCTTTCAGGAAATTGTTCCTCATACGTATCACTAGCTCTCCGTGAATTTCGATTACACATGTAATAACATTTCAGCATATCTCGCTTATCCAAATCCGAAAAGGGCATTTTTGAATAATAGTTAACCAGAATGAATTAAAATAGCTCATAGACAGTCATAGACAAGCGAAATATGACAGTTACCCGTTATTGTTTTATTTGTTATTCTAAATATCCAAAGCCGCCTTATTAGACTTTATTGTTGTTGTTCTTTGTTAAAATTTATTTATTGTGACATTACTGTATTTCTACCTGTTAATTTAATTTTTTAATCTCATTGTTAATAATTTAATTAATTATTAATTATGGAAAATAATAAAGTAACGTTAATCTGAAAAAAGTGTTTTTTTTTACTTAATGATGGTTTACAGTTACGAAACGTTTAGCAACATAAAAGTTTGATACATCAATGAAGTCGGAGGTTCAAAAGCTACAAAAAAAATGCAATAAAAAATACAGGTCCGTATTTAAAATAACGTACTTGATGATGGTCGTGAAAAGACGAAACGTCTTATAAAAAAACTTTTTACGATATCTTGTAAAGAATAAAAAGTGACAATGAAAACGTGTATTTAGTTTTTCGATTACTCTTTAAATAACGCCAAGAAAAAAGAAAAACGAAAACTCAAAATTTTACTTTTTTTCAAAAATCTCAACGACGGCAAGAGATATTTTCGATTTCTCAACGGCATATTTCTGATCGCCAAATTCTGCAACTTTGCTCTAATTTAACCGATGCTGTATCTCTTACCGTTTCCGAGATCTCTGTAGTGAGAAGCGAATTTGTTACAGTCTGTATACTGGTATGAGAAAGTTATGTGCTGGCCACATCAGATATATTTTTTTTAAACTTCAGAACCCCACACCTCAAAAACGATTAACTTTTCGATACATATTAAATCGAACTTTTTACCTTAACATGAGGTCTTTTATCGATTGGACAAGTCCTGCTGCTATAAACTGGGACGCATTGTATAGTATCCAAGTATCCACAGTTTTATATCAAGTATTTCGTTCAGAATATGACTGCACTCTACTTCTCATGCTTCCACATCTACTCACTTTTATACCCGTGACCCAAGGAATAGTCGCAACAGAAAATGAAACAGCAATAAAACTGCGGACATTTCCCACAAATTCTATAAATATATCAATAAGATAAACACAGTTCACTTGCAAACAAATACGGTATATTAAACCTTCTTTATTTTTATGGTTAAATATCGAATAAAAATAAAGAAATATTTCATAATGACGATTCATATTTTCGTGAACAAATATATTTTTTACTTCCCCGTAAAATCATTTTCTTAATATTTCATTTGGAAAATCTTCGCTACAATTTTATAGTAGGCTTAGGCAACAAGTACCGTTTCGTTACTGTTTTGTATTGCTTGTTTACATTAATTGTCAAAAGCAGTAAGTGAGTGGTATTGAACTGTGAAATTTTAATTTTGTCGAAATTATTTCCATTATTTTCATAATAACAACTGGCCATTCTGTATTCATTCAACTGAATACCAATTTTTAGTGCTAATATGCCAAATGATGTACATTTTAGCAAAGTAGACGTCGAGAAAGTGATAACATTGATTCATGAAAGTCGAAAACCAAAAAGATATTACAAATATCGTTGAAATGCACCAATCTAATGACTCCAAAATCATTAAGAGGTTCAAAGAAACAAAAGAAGACCAGGGCAAAGGACTAAGAGATGTTCGACGCATGTTGACAACCGGTTCATTCATCTTCAGTGTTTATATAATCGTACATTTACAGCACTGCAACTGAAAAATAATCAGCTGCGGATTAGACAGGTGAACGTAGGTTCAAACACAATCAGAAGAAGATTAAGAAAATATGATTTAAACCCAAAACAACCTGTTGGCGTCCACCAGATTTTCCCATGCCATAAAAGGCGATGACTTCAATTTTCCAGACCTCACGCTGATCGGAATGAAGACCAATGGAGACACATTCTCTTTATATATGAGATACGTCTGCAATTATGGAAACCAGATGGACGACACTTAATATATGGAAGAATTGAGGAGCGATACGTAGCTTATAATTTAATACAGAATGTTAGATTCAGTGTGGGATCGATTATGCTCTGGACTGGGATCAGTTGGGATGGACGCATGGAGACTGTGAAAATTAATGTAAGCATTACAGCCGAGTATTACATTCTTAACATTTTGGAATAACATGTTTTAATATATGGTGGATCTATTGGTTATGAAAGTTTTTTTATTGCATGATAATACACTGATCGGAACGAGGACCAATGGAGACACATTCTCTTTATAGATGAGACATGTCTGCAATTATGGAAACCAGATGGACGATACTTAATATATAGAAGAATTGAGGAGCGATACGCAGCTTATAATTTAATATAGAATGTTAGATTCAGTGTGGGATCGATTATGCTCTGGACTGAGATCAGTTGGGATGGACGCATGGAGACTGTGAAAATTAATGTAAGCATTACAGCCGATAATTACATTCTTAACATTTTGGAATAACATGTTTTAATATATGGTGGATCTATTGGCTGTGAAAGTTTTTTTTTTAATGCATGATAATACACGTGTACATGCAGTTCATATCGATAAATAATATCTAGATGATATTAATATCGAACATTAGAGCGACCGCCATTCAATCTAGACGTAAATCCTATAGAACACTTATGAGATAGAATAAAGGTTCTTATTCGATCTAGGAATTTAGCTCCAAACTCCATATCAGAGTTCGAATTACAGCCCAGGTAGAGGGGAACACATTCCAGAAGAATACACTTGAAATCTAATTCATAGCATGCCAAGGAGGATGCAAGTTGTCATTCCGGCTCGAGGAGGTAATACTAGATTCTAGCTCTTTGTAAATAAGACTAAACATAAACACGTTCATTGCAATTTTCGATTGTTTCAATTTGTCTATCAAATAAATAAATAAATTAATTAATATATTACTTTCCACAAACAAACACAATTTTCCCATGAAGCACATTTTAAATGATAATTAATCTGCAAAATCTATGAATACTTCTAATCAAATAAAACATATTATGAGCACTATTTAAGTTTTCATCATTTATATATGACTAAACACATTAAACTGGGGAAAAATGATTTCCAACAAGCCAGATAAAACAAAAGGAAGGGTACTGGAGAAGGTATAATATAAAGGGTATAATTTAAAAGAGGTGATGCGCGTAACGATACCTGAGGGATTGGAGCTCTGAACTATGGCTCCTATCCACGTCGCTTCGAGAAAAGGTACCCTAAAATAACAGATCCGAAGCAAAAATACAGAATGCCTGTATTTTAAATTATGTAGTATACCTTATTTATTCCTTTATTATTCAGTGTCTAAAAGGAACAAAATAAAACTTTTCTGTAAAATCCGATAAACTATTTTGAACAATTTATAATGAATTAATTTGTTTTTGGTATAGCATGTGGAGGAGATTTTTTTTATATAAACTACTATAAAACTTCTTTCAATTAATAAATTAAAAAGTATTCTGTCAAGTTATAAACCAGCTTTGTAAAGAATTAAAGAATCAAACAATTATGAACTAATTTGAAGACAATATACGAAATGTTCAAAGGAAGAACCGTCCTTGTCGATAGTTATTTATTTGTTGCATCTTATAATGTTCCTTCTCACCTTCTTTGGGTATTAAGCCACTGTCCTATAAATTATTTTAAAACAATTTTAAATAAACCTCTGCGACAAAAGAATTCGTCAGAGGTTGATTTTTGAAAAATATTTTTTACTTCCTTATATCTAATAGAAGGAAGTAATCGTTATTTTTTTTCGACCCCGAGATTTTGATTGATATATACGTTTTGAACCCTCCTGAATCCACTTTGACTGTGTGTGTGTGCGTGCGTGCGTGCGTGCGTGTGTGTGTAAGATTTTCAACAACATTTTAGGTGAATGTGGTACCACCAGAATAGACATAATGAACGAAAGGAGGGAAAAGGTACAATTTCGGGAAGAAATATTAAAAATTTTTATTGCATTTTTGGACGAATCTCGACGAATTATAATGAAAAAAATAACTTTATGGAAAAACAAATCTATCTTCATGTCTGTAGTATCGCGATAGCAACTACAGTTTTTGAGATTAAGCTATCAAATTTGGAACACATGTTCTAAACGCCAAAGACAATGATAAATTCGATGATGAGCAAAATTGGTCAACTGAAAGAAAGGAGGTCCACGGGACCCAAACTTTTTTGTATTTGCCTTTACAAAAAAATATATTCTTGATGAAAGATTATAAATCATGTCAACTACATCAAACCAAAAAAAATATATTTTCCAAGTACTTAAATAAAGCTGATGTAAACTGAAATATTTTTTACACATTTGACCTCATAAAATGGTGTTAGGATAAAAATAATAGTTTGATATTTGAAAGGTCTAATTTAGTTACAAAAATGTCAATGTCAATGAGAAGAAATTATTGAAATATATGACATGAATTATTGTTGACACTATCGAATGACGCTGATAATTAATTATTTAAAAATTTTAATGAAACATTTCAAGGTACACTATTTAAATTTAATTGAGGTAAGTGAAGCATTAAATAGAATGAATTTTTTACATCAGGATAATATATACTGGTATAAATTGTGTGCTGGTCATATCAGACATTTTCCTAGCCAAAAAATGTCGCGCACCTAAAAAAATATTAATCCGAAAGATATAACTTAAATTCCAAATATTTTAGATGATTTCCGAATACTTTCGGAATACTTTCTGCTTCCGTTCTCAAAACTAGAGGAAAATTTCTTTGATAAAAATTGTATTTTGTAGCTATGTCAAACAAGGCAGTTTTCTGTTTATATATTCCCATAGGCACGTGAGACATTATGTTATATTGATATTTTGTCTACTTAACTCGTCTCTAAATACTGATTACTAGTTCGTACAGAAATTTAAATAGTAATTTGACTGAATGAAGGGTTCTCTTAGATTTCTTCTTGTATTATTATTATGGTAGATACGGACAATTTGAAAAAAAAATGTGAATATGCATGGAATAGCAACCGCATTATTAATTAAGTGGGAATATGCAAAAGTTTTGGAAAAAGAAAGTAATAATACAAGACGAAAACTAAGAATCCATTATTATCTTGTTGAACGGTGATAAATATGTGTCTAATTACTCTGTGGATTTTTGTACGAACTGGTTGTCAATCCTTAGAGACGAGGTAAGTAGACAAAATTTCAATATAACATAATGTCACACGTGTGTATGGAAATATAAAAGGTTTTTCAATAGGGGTGATATGTTTTCAATTTGACATTGCGGCCATATTTGAAATGTCAAAATCGTCTGTCACTGTTATATTCAATAAGGTTTGCAATTTAATCATGGAAAGATACACGCTTCAACGTTTGGAAATTGTCTAATTTTTTTATCAAAATCGTTCTTTTATTGCAACTTATCGTGCACTATTAGCAATTTATGGTTGTCACAATCGGCCCAGTGTGCTCACAATTCGTCGAACTGTTGAAAATTTTGAGGGTACTTTTACACAATGTTCGCGCCAGCAAGACAAAGAACTGCTCGAAATAATGAGAATATTGCTGCCGTTCTGGCAAGTGTTGTTCGAGATCCAAATTTATCGATTCCAAGGTGTTCTCAAGAGTTAGGACTACTGCAACTTCCACCTGGCGTATTTTACGGAAGGATTTGGGTTTACCTCCCTACAAAATTGTTCTCACACAGGAATTGCAGCCTTTGAATCATCGCAAACGTCGTGAATTCGTTAATTTTACCTTGGAACACTTGAAAATGATGCTAATTTTTTTAAGAAAATCATTTTCACAGATGAAGCTCATTTTGTTCTCAGTGGATCGGTAAATAAACAAAATTGTCATTACTGATGTGAAGCAAATCCACAAATTATACACGAGAGACCTTTACATTCCGTAAAAATAGCTGTTTGGTATGGTTTTTGGCATGCTGGCATCATCGGTCCTTATTTCTTTGAAAATGAGAACGGAGATGCCATTACTGTCAATGATGAGCGGTTCAGGTCGACGATAAGGAACTATTTATGGCCTGAATTAAATGATATTGATTAAATCAACATCTGATTTCAACAAGACGACGATGTATGCCACAGAGCCCATGACACAATCAAAATATTTCGAGAAATGTTCGGTGAGGCGATTATTTCGAAAAATGCTAATGTCAATTGGCCTCCAAGAAGTTGTGATTGAACTCCTTTGGACTACATTTTGTGGGATTATTTGAGGTCGTTGGTTTATGCCAATAAACCAGACACAATTCATGCATTGAATATTAAACGCTGTATTCGTGATATAATGCCAGATTTATTGAATAAAGTGTTTGAAAATTGGGTTCATCGGATTTGGTCCTGTAAGAGGAGTAGAGGCGGCCATTTGAATGATATTATTTTTAGAACATAATTGCATCGATTGTACCTCAAAATAAAATAAACATTTTTGCTCTGCCTCAAATCCTTGTTGTTTCATTATAAAAACATATCACTCTTATTGAAAATCCCTTTATAAACCAAAAACTCTCATGTTTGACATTGCTACAAGAGACAATCTTTTACCAAAGAAAATTTTCTCTACTTTTGAGAACAGAATCAGAAAGTATTTCGAAACATCAATTAAATTAATCATCTAAAATATATGGCATTTAAATTTCATTTTTCAGATTAATATTTTATAAGAGAGACACTTTTGGATAGGAAAGAAATTTTTTTCCAAAAACCAGCCTATGACATCCTTTTGGCCCAGAGGTTTATTTTTTAAAATAACTTATAGCACACTGGCTTAATACCCAAAGAAGTTGAGAAAATAAAAAAACAGTCAATTATCTACTAAAAGACATATTAAAATTTGTTTGAAAATAACCACGGATATAATAAGAAGATGTGATCAGTAAATGAGTTACAGGTACTTGCATGTCCCCTTTAATTTTCCATCCATGCTCTGCTGGCTGCAATCTTTTAACAATTAGTAAAATATTCAATTATAAATAAAACTTAGTAGCACGATTGACTTAATAAAGTTATTTTTAATTATAATTATTCTGTTCAGTAAAACCAAAAATACATAAAACATAAACACAAGTTTCGGCATTTTGACAAATAGCCGGGAAAATAATTGTTTGAAAAGATGTATGTTATACTTATCTATGATAAATTTCGCAAAAAGTTAGAAAGAAATAAGTAGCAAAAAATTTTTTGCGTTATTATATTTCATTTCATTCCATATTTTAAACTTTTACCAAGAAGAGGATACCTAATTTGTCTTAATAACTGATACAAAGTACCAAAAACACTCACAATTACAAAGAAACAATTAAAGTTGAATATCATGTACTGAAGTCAGTTGCACAATGGGATCAATTATTATCCACATTAAAAAAGTTGCTAGTGCAATACCAATTCACTTGTTTCAGTTACATCATTCTGAAAAAGTCTAATATTATAGAAATGATAATATTCAGCACTTTTTGTTTAGGAAATTTTCTTCTACGAGTATATCTTTCAGCTTCGGAGATAAAGCTAATAACGAATTTAAAGATATCCGCAGTAATTCCAATATATCTTTAAAATTGTGAGAGGTGCAGCAAACATGAACTAAAATTATGGAATTAATAACTTCTAGCAGTTTTTTTTAAATATATTTTTTTTAATTTGTTCCAAATTATCTATCAAAAATAAAAAGGTCTCCGCTTTGATGTTGACGGGACTCAGGTTTCTGACTGGATTATAATAATGTGGCAAAATCTTTCTATGTCGATTTTTCTCACTTTACAAAGTATGAGATGTTATCTTATCTTATAACGAGATATAAAATATCAAGAAATGAGACAGTGTGACTAGATAATCTCTCCATTGTCCTGCGGGTTCGATTCCCGCCGCCGGCACTGGCAATGTCGGAGGAAATGGTTGTGTGTCCGTGTTTTTTCATAAGCGGTTTTGGATTCGGGGTTGGTCCAATTCTGTGGTGTTTATATTTATATTTTTGTTATTTATTGTTTTGTTTATTTATTGCAGGTAATCTTCGTACGTGATGGACCGGGAGCCTGATGGCTCGCACGGAAAAAATATCACCGTTCCGCTCCCCACTGTCGTCACCACGACACCAGATCCGAGAGAGTATTACAAAACTTACGATGTTATGACCGGAGTACGAATAGCTGCCACCCTGGGTAGCTTTTTCGGCCTAATGGTACTCCTGGTATTGTACAAATCAAAATCAAAGACTGAAAAGGCCATGGAAGACCCTAATTTTACAGCAGCTGCCGTGGCTGAGGTAGAGGAGGAGGAGAGACAGTTACAGTTAGTGCTGGAGGCTACCGCATATCAACAGTTAAATCCTAGGAGATCAAGAAGGTCGCTTGATACTTCGAGTATGCCTCCCGGATGGAGTAAGAATTCCACAAGGTTTTCCTCGGTTGGAGGGTATAGTAGTCTTCTGGAACCACCAACGCGGCCTCATTCTCGGTTGCCATGTTTCATAGACGAAGACTCTCCACCAGAAGATGCGGGATCTCTTTATGAAGATGTTTATTATAACAGGTGAGATCAAATGTTGTGTGGTATTTTATATTCTCTAATTTCAATGGGAAAAAATTAAAGTTAAAAAAGTGTAAATAATAAACTAAGGTCAACTACTATTTAATTAACTTTAAATATGTTTTCACAATTCCAAGATTTTACTGAAAATAACTACTTCATTAATATTTCTATGACGCGAATCTGCGTCATCGGCACATTTACTTGTGTGCAATTGACGTGAATTCTGTTTGTTACATGAAGCTCTTAGTACAAGTAAAGGGTGTTTCCATAAGAGTGCAAGATTTGAATTGCGCGCCAGTTTGGCTGTCATGATGTCACAAGATTATGGCATGCCAGGTCGATAGGAGACAGGTGGGAGTTAGTAAACATGGAGCATTATACGATAGAACAACGCCTCCTGATTGTTAAACATTATTATCAAAATGGCGAAAGTTTGATTGCCACGATTCGTAAAGTGCGTCCAATTTTCGGTCGAAATAATGTTTCTGATTTATCTACTGTGAAAACAATAATCGAAAAATTCGAAAATACTGGTTTGGCTAGTGATGTGAAACACACGACACGAGCTTGTAGAGGTCGTTCAGAACAAAACATCACGGTAGTTTGCGAGAGCGTGGCCGAGAGTCCAGGGCCGTCGATTCGTCATCGTGCACAAGAATTGGACGTTACAACAGTCACTCTTCAGTGTATTCTCACTGAAGATTTGCATCTCCATGCCTACAAAGTCCAATTGACTCAACAACTTCTGCCAACAGACCATGCACAGCGAAGAGAGTTCACCAATTGGATCGTTGAACAACAAGAAGTGAATGCCGATTTTGCGGACAAAATCATTGTCAGTGATGAGGCCCATTTTCACTTCGATGGCTTCGTTAATAGGCAAAACTGCCGCATTTGGGGCTCAGAAAATCCAGGAATGATTCATGAGAAAGCAATGCATCCAAAACGTGTGTCTGTTTGGTGTGCATTGTGGTCTGGAAGAATCATTGGGCCGTTTTTCTTCGAAGACGAGGCACGTAATGCAGTAATGGTGAATGGCGAACGTTATCGTGCTATGATAACCCAGTTTTTTATGCCTAAATTGGAAGATATTGCTCTAGACGACATATGGTGTCAGCATGACGATGCCCCTTGCCATACCGCTCGTGAAACAATTACGGACTTGCAAGAGTCTTTTCCTGGTCGTGTCATCTCTCGGTTTGGTGACCAGAATTGGCCACCACGCTCTTGCGATTTAACACCTTTGGACTTTTGGTTGTGGAGTTATCTGAAGTCACAGGTTTATGCCAACAAGCCCGTGACCACCGAAGCATTGAAGGTCGAAATTAGACGCTATAACAACGACACATATATGCAACACCGTTATTCAAAATTTCGCCAAAAGACTACGCATGTGCCAGCAAAGCCGTGGCGGTCATTTACCAGATGTGTTGTTCCATACATAACTCCCAAATGTCTACATTATAACTCAATAAATATATCAATACTTTGCTACAGAAAACTATATTTTATTGAACCTTGAAATATTGCGCTATTATTGAAACAACCTTTATAATAAATATTTGAACACATCCGCATCCGTACATGCTGTGAAGTTACCTAAATACACTACTGTCACAAAATCACATCAAAAACATTAATAAGGTAAAATCATCTTTCTGGGGATGTGCCTAATTTGCAGAGCTGATGCGTGTGTTAATGCAGATCTAAAACGTATTAATGCAGACAGACACAGTTCATGTTTGCGTTACATATTTATGAATTTTTTTGATTTTTCTATAAAAAAAATATATTGATGTAAAATTCACTAATTGTAGATTAAAGAAAAATGATTTAAGCGCTGAGAAACACATCTGTTATAATTTTAATATTTTATATAATAACCAGGAATTGTCTATTTCTTGTATGTATACTTGTGTAATGTATCGAATATTTTTTGCTGAGTACTTGCAAATATTTATTTCAAGAACCAATAAAAAAATATCAGATTTTTTTCAGTTCAATTGTAGAATAGCAGTAGCAAATTCTTAAACGTTACTTTCACTGAACGACTTAATTTTAATGAGTAGCATATGTAAATCAATTATTAATGAATTACTTATTTCCAGCCATCTTAATGTACCGAGAAGATCCAGCAATATAACTTGCTCATCCTCAGGAAGTTCCTACTTAGAAAGGCGAGATTCGGCCGTTGCCCTAGGTCTTCCTGCTCTACCAGCGCACAAATGTAAATCTTCGAGACGTCCATCTTCGCCTCTACCAGAAATTTACGATTTCTATTACCCAATCGACATAAGGGTCACTCAACCGACTCCTGGTGGTTCTCCATATGGAAGCGATCGAGCGCTGTATGACCGTGTCGTTGACCCGCCGAATTTAAAGCCAAAATTGGCTCCTTTAGCATCTATAAGTAGTTGCAATAGTTCCTTAGGTACTGACTATCCAGATTTTGAAGCTCAGTCTTTTACTAGTGACTCAGTTTTTCAAGACGAGGAAGAAGAAAACACGGATAATGAAATCGACGAGTTTTCCACAGACAGCGATGTTAATAGTGACGAAGGCGCTTGCTATGGCGGAAGACCAAGTATTTCTTTGGACACTAGTACTACTCTTAGTGATAGACCTCCTTGTGGTGTGCCCGGGTCATCTAAATCTTCTTCGACGCTTGTTGAAAGTCAAGAGAAGGAACTCTCTCAATTGTGTTTAATCGATAGTGTTCGTAGACTGTCCACTTCGAGTGGGAAACTGGATGAAAAAAAATCTTGGGCCCAAGAGACTTTATTTTAATTAAATTTCCAGAGCGGGTAACTGGCTAATTTTTTACAATATACTGTTTAAACTCTTCAACAAATCTTTATGGTGTTACTATAATATATGGAATTTTAATTTAAATTGCTATACTAAGGCAAGGCTTGACCGCCAATTTTGTGTGGCAAACTGAGCTCATTTCAGACACCAAATATGATCCCATTAAGAATTTGTCACAGGCAATGATAAATGTAGTTTAATTTGACTCCACTCCATACAGTTGTTAACCAAAAGTAGGGGAATTGGATTTTATGTTGTCAGCATCGTTCGTGAAGATGTTCTGTTATTGTAATTTGAGTTCGGTGTCTTGCAAAAAAAAATTACTGAAATAATTTATTTATTAACTCCTAAATTGTAGAGAAATAGACTTCCTAGTAATTTGGTTTATTATTGCTGGGTGTATTGATTTAATTCCGAATTCCAATACTTTTGGTAGTAATAAAACTGTATTATATAAGTTTTCCATTTTATTCTCATGCTTGAAATGTGCCATTTGTATTTTTTTACTAAGATTTTTATATAACTCTGCTTGTGTGTTCAATATTAAATATTTTTATCTCTTAATCCAGTAAAGGAAATTAATTATATTATAATAACATTCGATTTTTTCGAATAACCTTGAAAATCTTATATAAAGAATATGAAGCTAATTTGAAAGACGCATTCAAATCAAATTAACCTATACAGCTATTTTCCGAGCTCAATCAGACTAATTAAATGTACCATTTCAAATATTAAAACATTACTTATATCAATTTAGAACCCTTTAGTTATAGTAGGAGAGCCAGTGACATTTTCGGTGATGATTTAGTTAAGGCCTATTTTTTGAGAGGATGTTGAGAGAGGCATAACTAAGTGTCATCCGCGAGGATTAACCCGGATTCCAGTCATAAGGGGGTGGCAGAACGCCCCCAACGTGTAAAAAAAACTGCATCTTTTTATTATTTAGTTAAGGCTGAACTTTTCTCCAGTAGTCCTCTCATAGCCCACAATCATCGATATGATATTTGCAGAACGATTGGCCAGTCATAAGGGGGGTGGCAGATCACCCCCAACATGTTGTGTGAGCGATGAACTTTTTATTATTTAGTTAAGCTTCATCTTTTAGTAAGTTATTGTGACAACTATTTCAAGTATAAATGCCAATTTGCAGAACAAAATGGCTGCATTAACATCTTGGCAGAACGATTTGATTATATAAAAATTTTTTACTTTCAACCGCATATATCTTTGGAAATATGCAACATACGAGAAAGTTGTGTTATTGTTTTTTGTGGGAAATTTAATTCTCTACAAAAAAAGATCTTTTGACATTTTCCTTTAGTTTCTGAGATATACTGAAAATTAAAAAAACTTGCAAAAATTTTTTACGTTCAGACGCAAATATCTTTGGAACTATGCTAGATGCGAGAATATGACTTGAAACAGTTTTTGTAGGAAATTTAATTCTCTATAAAAATAGTCTCTTAATATTTTCGTGTATCTCCTTTAGTTTCTGAGATATACTGAAAATAAAGAATTCTCTTTCCATTGCCGACAAATCGTTGGAGACGTACTAATTAATATTTCCCTAAAACCATGTTTTTTTATTCCTACAAGTTCAGAAACGTCGAAAAATGTCATTTTTAGCAATAGTGAAATTGAGCCCTATACCATTATACATTTTTCAACGCAGTCATGCGATGAAATGTTAAGGACAAGTCATCTTAGCCAAATTCTTTCCGATTATTTTTGAATCATCCGATTTTTTATATATTTCTGTACCCATTGAAAGAAAGTTCAATGATTTTTTTTTTTCAGATGCTTCTATTGTTGCGTTCTCGAACTCGAAAAAAGTTTTTTCGTTGCAATTGTGTTATCTGATTTTCATAATGATACTAATTTCAGAAAAATATAATCAGTGCCTATTGAGAACCCCAAAATATGATGAATATTATTGTAATTGTATTACAATTACAATATTAACAATTAAAGAAACCCGATTGCCATGAAAAAAATTAAAAAAATTTTTTGAAAAATTTTGAAATTATTGAAGTTCCATGATCTCGATAGATAAAAAACATTGTAAATGTATGTTGAATCATTAATATCTTTTTTTGATCATATCAAAAATGTTCCAAAAAAGGAAATACACGAAATAAATAAAAAACATCTCAAAAAACATCGTAATTTCAACGCATAATTATTTTTATTAGTTCAAATAAATGTTGTACAACTAAACAAATTTATTGAATAATAACGAATTCGTGATTAATTTTTTTGGAGTTTTATTTGAATAACATATGATAGTAAATATAAAACAAAAAGTATGAGTGGAAAGTAAAAAAAAATAAGTATAAAAAAATTTATTATCAATTCTCTAGCCAGTCGGAATCACCCTCCTCATCGTCTGCTAAATCGAGATCACTCGATGCACGGGACTCCATATCTATAAAATTGAAACAAATGAATTATTGAAATAACTGCGATAATAACTATCTTGAGCACCAGAATGTCCTTCCTCACGAATGTTCTATTCATGAGGAAAATTCCTTATTTTCAATTTATCTCGGAAACTAAAGGAGATACGCGAAAATGTCAAGAGACTATTTTTGTAGAGAATTAAATTTCCTAGAAAAAGTGTTTCAAATCGTATTCTCGCATCTAGCATAGTACCAAAGATATTTGCGTCTGAACGTAAAAACTTTTTGCAAATTTTTTTATTCTCAGTATATCTCAGAAACTAAAGGAGATACACGAAAATGTGAAAAGACCTTTTTTGTAGAGAGTTAAATTTTCCACAAAAAATAACTATACAACTTTCTCGTATGTTGCATAGTTCCAAAGATATATGCGGCTGAAAGTAAAAATTTTTTATAAATTCAAATCGTTCTGCCAGGGTGTTAATGCCGCCATTTTGTTCTGCAAATTGGCATTTACACTTGAAATAGTTGTCACAACAACATACTAAAAGATGAAGTTTAACTAAATAATAAAAAGTTCATCGTTCACAAGACATGTTGGGGGTGATCTGCCACCCCCTTATGACTGGCCAATCGTTCTGCAAATATTATATCGATGATTGTGAGCTATCAGAGGACTACTGGAGAAAATTTCAGCCTTAACTAAATAATAAAAAGATGCAATTTTTTTTACACGTTGGGGGTGTTCTGCCACCCCCTTATGATTGGAATCCGGGTTAATCCTCGCGGACAACACTTAGTTATGCCCCTCTCAACATCCTCTAAAAAATAGGCCTTAACTAAATCATCACCGGAAAATGTCACTGGCTCTTAGACTATTACTGTCTATATCAATGGATAAACAATCCCAATTATGGTATCAACAAGCACGTTAGACTGCAATCCTTGATAATACGCAGTGACCAAAATAAATCATACATTTTTGTTAATCTGTAAAAACGAGCTTAAAAAACCTTGGATTACTTGAAAAGGTTTGGAATGACTGTTGTAAGTATATATGAAAAATGGTGATAAAAAAAACAAGTGGTGTGATTTTTCAATTTTCGAATTTATAATAAACCCCTAAAAGCTTTATGTCTACTCGATATAATCTAGATGACTTATTTATTTCTAAAAATTGTTTTTTTAATTTCCCAAGTACATATGTATTATCTCGTTTCATAAATTGTATTGCTTCCAAAATCATAAGTAAATTAAATCTTCACTTTTCCATTTGCTTGCATTAAAAACTGGTACATACCTACAACGTTTTTGTCTGTTATCCGCCCTCCACCATAGAGTACCTATAGCTATAAGGTAATCTGTGCCTCCAGTTGATGTTTGTTAATTGTATATTGTTTTCATATGTACAGCTACGTTTACTTAATGACCAGGAGCAAGCTCCTTATTGAAACAGGTTAACTGTTAGATCAGAGAATAGTATAGTGATATATAAGGGTGGTTTCTTGAATAAATTATAATGGGCGTGGGCTCCGTAAATAAGCAACTGCGTATAAGTTATAATTACAAATCGGAAAAGAGCGATAAATTCCAGATACGACTTTTACATCGACACGGGATGTAGGGGTGTCTTCCATTTATTTTTTCGATATCTACATTCCTTCACGAGTTATCAGGTTTTTCTTTGTTTCGTCAGTTTATGCTTTACATATTTTATATCAATTCGACCTTTTAAAGATTTTTATAAAACTTTTTTTGTTTTTGAATTTCCCGGGCATCGGTCTGTGGGGTGGTGGTAGATTCATACCTTAGATGACTTTTTAATTGACAAAGAAGTAGACGTTGAATGGTCCTTCTCAAATACAAACGGATTTTTAATGAGAGGCACCGGAGATTAACTCTGGAATATCTACAACAAATATTACTAATATACTTTTACTATTGTGATCGCTAGTTAAAAATACATATGTGTTGTCCCCCCCCCCACACACGCCAGTGTGTATTTAGAGCAAAATGCCAGCCTTAGTGGTACACCACTTTAATACCTTTGAGCTATCCTGTTTCAATATTAAGCTTAGACCCCCATCGCCACAAATAACACGTGGATACCAAGATTTTCGGTTATTCAAGGTAGACGTAGCTGTACAGGGTGTCCCAGTTAAGATGTCACTCGCAACTCTCTCGGTAAGACAAAGTCGTAGTTGAAAAACTACTGCGATGTAGTTTTTTCGAGAAATCCGATGCGGCAAAGAAAAACAATTGATCAAACAAAAAAAGTTATAGACGACAAACCGATTTTTGAAAAAAAAAATCAAAATGGCGGATTACCATATTTTTTGTTATAGAGTATTACTGGATCAAATTCCATATATTTAGTTTTTTTATCGTTTCTGGTTTGGCCGGAAATTAGTTTCTCTTTCAAAAATTTGGATTCTCAATATATTTTGGTTGCATTCAACAGAACATTTAGTTGTGTCTAATATGTATTAACTCCTTTTGTAATATCTCTAACCGTTTTTGTAATATTAGGTTTGTTGCACCAGAGCATAGTAACCGAGTGGGTAAAACGCTTGTAGCTATTTACTCGGTACCGAGTATCAATGGTTCGATTCCACCCTGGAGCAAGTTAAAATTTTTATTTGTTTCTGACTAAGATGGGAGAGGAAATTGTCGATGCCCTAGATGTGGTTCGGACTCCACAATAAACTGTAGGACCTCATCTCTCTCTCCCAACACAAAATCCTAGGATTTTCGGGGGAGTTACTTCAATGACTTAATAGGCGATTAAGAAAACATTTATGAAACATTTAAAATCACAAACGGTTTGATGAATTTTTTGAATGCGCATGTGTAAACATCAACCCGGCTAAGACGAAATTTTTGTTCCTCTTTTTGTTTTTTTCGCACTTTCTCAGTTCTCCGCATGTCATTTGATTGAAACTTATAAATAACATAACCTATAACTCTGGTTTTGCAATTATTTTGAATCATTTGTGTTTAAATTTCTCAAAATGATAGCTTTAGGAGATGGAGTGAATTATTTATCTTTATGCAAACAAGAGAATACTACCATAGAATGTTAGGTTATTCCCAAATACGTTTAAAATTCAAATAGTTTTAAGCGACATTTTATATTTGAACTGCGCATGACCAAGCTAAAATCCGTGGTGAATCCGTGAATTCTTCAAACCGTTTGAAATCGGTTAGAAACTAATCAGGTGACTTGCCGGAACACTAAACTAGAATCTTCGAATTATTTTTTGCTGAAACGCCAATTTCTTTTTGCGCATGTCGATGATAGTTTGAAACCGTTTCTGACTGCTGTTGGAACAAACCTATTAATAGCACTTTTATTTTATCCTCATACCTACCACTATAGGACGCAGTTTAAGTGACATCGCAGTTAGCCAAGGCACCTTGTGTTAGAAATAATACCATTATTAGGGCCAAATTGTAGTAGGCAGTAGGGCTGGGAAAAATAATCGATTAATCCAAAAAGAATCAATTAATCGATTAAACGATCATTTGATTATTATTTCGTAGACAATCGATTAATCAATAATCGATAAATCGATTAATCGATTATTGATTATGCGATTATTTTATTATTATTTCGTAAATAAACGATTAATTAATAATCGATTAATCAATAATAGATCAATCACTTAATCAATCAATAGATTAATCAATAATCGATTAATAGATCATTTGATTACTATTTCATAACTGATAAAAAATCGATAAATCGAAAAATCGAATTATCGGTAATCGATCAGTCGATTATTCGGTAAATCGATCATTTGATTATTGTTTCGTAAATAATCAGTTAATCAATAATCGATTTTTCATTAATTCATTAATCAATCAATTAATCGATCATTTGATAATCAATAATCGATCAATCGGTTAATCAATAATCGATTAGTCAATAATCAATAATCAATTAATCGACTAGTGATTAATCGGTCGTAAATTAACGATTATTGTTTAATCGATTAATCGGATTATGATTTATCTATTATTGTTTAATCGAATAATCGAATATTGATTAGTCGATTAATCGGTTATTGATTAAAATAAAAACAACAAAGAAATATTACTTTGAAAATGAAAAATAGGTAAATCTTATTATTCAATTTATATTTGCAAAGTAAAAAGTATCCCTGCCCAGTAGTTAGATCATTAAAAAATTTAAACTTATTTTACTACTTCTTCATATAAATGGTTTTACAGATATCTTGTTTAATCAGCTTTTATTCCGCGCCGTTTCGTAAAATGTTGTTTTATCAGCTTTTATTCCGCCGTTTCGTAAAATGTTGGCGACAGTGCCCTCCCTCCCACAGTTTCCATTTCTAGCGCCAATCTGCATCCGCGCAATGTGTCTCGTGTTACTAGTGGGAAATTTCCGTTTTCTGGACATTTTTCCGACATAGCGGGAATGATCTCTCTTTATAGTAGCTATCTTAATGCATATCTTGCCGTAATTTGTCGGAAAATGTTGCACTTTTCAGTAAACAGCCATTGACATCGATGTAGTAGGTGCAGTTTTCGTACAAAGCTATAATTACTGGATTAGTTTTAAGTGCGATATTTGTATCTGAACCATTTTCTTGCAAAAAATATTCCTTTTTTCCTTGAGAAGTTTGGCGGGAAGTTGACTCTAAAAACGGGAGTTTTTAGAATGTATTGTGGGATATATTTCTTTAACAACCTGGCTACACTGGTTGAACTGAGTTGTTGTCAATAGTGATTCGCATCTGTATATGAGTATAAGATAAATAATATGCATGTCAAAATACATGTTTAACGTAAAATAAGTGCAAATTGTTACGGGTCCTGTTGTAATAGGTCTTCTGGCTAAAACAGTAGGGATATGGTTAATAACAAGATTTATATACACAGAGATGTCATCCGCTGTATAAAAGTTTATCGCTCTTTATTTCCCATTAGACCAGGCAGTCCAGGCACCAATGCTGCCTTACATCCCCGGTGAAATGAAGAAATGGACAAAGAAGTTGAACAAAGAGGGCATGCATTTTTCAAATATTTTGAACGTTGATCCAACTTAACTCTCGAAATTTTTAAATAATATCGTTGAATGCTCAAATTTTACAAGAACAATAACATTTTGTACCTTTTGCATACGTTACAAATAATCGATTAATCAGTCATTTAAATAATATTGTAAATAATCGATTATTTCCGATTACTCGATAATCAATTAGTCGGAAATAATCAATTAATCAATCATCCGATTAATTAGAAATAATCGATTGATTAATTGATTTATTTATCAGAAATAATCGATTAATCGATTAATTGGCAATCGATTAATCGGTAATAATCGATTAATCGGTTAATCGATTGTTCAGTTAATCGATTAATCGAATAATCGATTGATCGATTAATAGGATATAATCGATTATTTTTTAAAATCGATTATCGATTGTCAAATTTCATATTCGCCCAGTAGGCAGTTGTCAAACTAAGACAATAATTGCAAAACTAAAATTTGCCTTTAATTATTGCATGGTTACGAAATTCTCTTCTCATAAAGAGGTATTAATATTTCGAAAACGATTAGAGATATTACAAAAGAGTTTTATGGATTTTGGATACATAATTGAATGTTCTGTTGAAAATGACCGAAATATATTAGGGGATTGGAAATTTTTAGAAGAAATCATTTCCGATCAAACCAGGAGTGTGTTCGAAATTAACCTAGACTTTTTATATTAGTTTAGGTATAGGTATAATGTCACATGACCTTTTAATTACTTTGTTTTATGAATGCAAAAGGTATAGTTTGGTATGAGTTAGTTATTTTTGTTTACTGTTTCTGTTCTTGATGTGGCTAACATGCATTTCTTGATATTTTTGCATGGACGTTTTTTGAAATGTTAGTTATTTAAATATCTATTGTTCTGATCACAAGATTTTGAGGTAAAACCCTGAAAAGGTGTTTTTCTGAAGCCAAGAATAATTGACTATTACTATAGTCGTCCCTATTTTTATCAGTCAAGCTAATGATCTCACAAACTTACTTGCGTTATTCGATATGCTTATCATACAATTTTCCTATTTGAATCTTTCATAACAGAGTGTCTACAGGCTGTAATGTTTTACCTATCGACCACAATTATTTTTTTTAAAATTTTATTTGTTCAAAATATTACCTCTTTTCGAACGGTTAGTGTGCACTTTGTATATTGCTTAGGGTAATTTCAAATGGCCTCCAGAATTGATATAAAAAAACTGAATATACTGAATTTGTTCCAGTAATACCTTATAACAGAAAATACAATAATCCTCCATTTTGATTTTTTTTTGAAAAATTAGTTTTTCGGCCATAACTTTTTTTGTTGGATGTTCAATTGTTTCTTTCTTGGCAGCATCGAATTCCTGAAAAAAAACCACATTACAGTAGTTTTGGAATTACGAATTTGTCTTGAAAATTACCGAGAAAATCGCGAGTGCCATCTGGGATACCCTGTGCATCAAATTAACAAACGATTTCAGAACCATAATATCAGTGTAGTTTTTTGTAAATTTTCAATATTTGTGTTTACGTGTATGCACAAAGAGTTAAATTTTTTTAGTATAATTTTTAATAATAGTGAATTATAAATACAAAATCAGAGAACTGACATGTAGTTAAATATAAATAATTAAAATAATTGGATGTTTCCCAATTTCTTTAGTTGTCGTATAAAATTGAATGTGCATTTAAAAACATTCCTTTTCTATCTAAAATGTCAATGTCAAAATAAAAGAAAAAATTTACCCCGTGTAAGACGAACTTTGCAATTTCTTGTATAAAAAAGTTGTTTATATATATATATATTTTTGTCGTTTACTATCTCAACTGCAAAAATATAAGCACAGAAAACATGAAATATCTAATAGTAGGTACTTTCTCTGCGTGACTGATTACTATAAAATTTGTGGGTTCATAATTAAATCATACGACGCGCATCATTTAAATGGTAAGTGAATTCCAAAAAAAATAATTTTGAAGGTTCACAACATCTAAATAATTACCCAAATAACTACAAAACATAAGAAAGGAAGAAAATTTTTTTAAGACGGTGCCGGCGTAAGCTTAGCCTATTTTCTGAACTTTTGATTGTATATGAAACCCCTGAAAATGAAATTTCTATCTATATGTTTTATTCCACATTTGGGTCGTTCTTAACTGTGTTTTAAATACGTAAACTAAAAAGATTACATCAATTGAAATCAGTCATATCTCAGGATTATTCCGAATAATAAATCTATTTTTTGATATTGTTTTATTATTTGGTTATGGAATTACGTACATATCTCTGAGATAGGTATTGTAAATAGAAGAAACTTTTATTCCAAATTCACATATGAAGATATATATCATGTAAAACTTTCTATACTTTCACTGATACTGAATTGTGATAATTCTGTTATATAGGTACCAATATTATAATATATGTAAGTTTAGTGCGCTATATTATTCACAATATCACGCGTTTTAGGATGGTGAAGTCCAGCGTCAGCCGATTATTAAACTTCGTACAGACCTGAACCACAGAAGAGTTACTCTGTGCCTGAACATTGCACCGAACAACAAATAGAACGGCGAATGGGCTGAAATAGAACTTTTTAATTTCGGCGAATCGAACAACAGAATGTGTTTCTGCTGTTCCCAGTAGTTGCAAGCAAGTATGGAATCAACACTAGCAGCAGCGGCGTATATATATACAGGGTGGGGCAATAGTGTGTTTGACTTCGATATCTCGAGTTCTACGACAGCTAGAAATTAAAAAAAAATACAAGTAAACTAGATAAAAAAGTCTATAACCGGAAGTTATTTTCGATAATACAGGGCGAGCCAAGACGAAATTACAGGATCAAGTGAAATTTTTTAAATAGAATGCTATCTTCTAGACTCTATTCATTCCTATTATATTATTATTGACTATCTTCCAACCACTTGGATGTAATGAATTTTTTTGTTGAAATAATGCCATCTGCAAGTGCATATTGAAAAAATCACCAAAATCACAATTACTGGGTTTTAAGAAAAACATATGTGAGTACTAGTTACGAGACATCTAATTAATATATAGATCTAAAAACAGTTGTTATCCTTTCCTTCATATTTTGTACTGCTGTTGGTGTATCTTTATAAACAATTTCATTCGCATATCCCCTAAAAAGAAAGCCAGTTTTGTAAGATCTGGGGATCTAGCAGGCCATTTCGTGGGTCCATTTCTTCCAATCCATTGAAGTGGGTAAGTATTATTTAAGTGATCTCTAACTGCATTTAAATAATGTGGTGGAGCACCATCTTGCTGAAACCACAACCTATTTCGAATACTTTCAGGAAGATTCACCAATACTTGTGGTAGATAGTTTTTCAGAAATTGAAGTCAATGTACCATCAAGGAAATGTGGCCCTATTACATGTTCTCCAATAATTCCCAAACGTTTATAGACCATTAGTGCTGGTTATCAACTTGCCTAAAAAAGTGAGGATTTTCCGAAGCATAATAATGGAAATTGTGCCTATTAACAAATCCGTTTTTATGAAAAGTTGCCTCATCAGTGAATAAAACATTATTGAAGAAGGTGACATCTTTCATTTTCTCTCTGGCCTAATTACAAAACTGTAGACGCCTTTGAAAATTGTCATCAGATAGTTCCTGGTGCATTTGAATGTGATATGAATGCAACTTCTTTGTTTTTAAGATTCGACCAACAGACCGTCTGCTTATTCCTACTAATGAGCTCACTTCTCTCTGACTAATATGGGGATTTTCAACCGTTGTCAACACCACCGAAAACTTATTTTCTTCGTTCACAACACATTTTATTCTTTCGCTTTTTTTATATTCGGCATTTTCAGTATCCACAAATCTATCGAGAAAGTTTTGGAAGCTGCTATCATCAGGAATCTTTCTTTCAGGATACCTTTGCTTATAAATTCTATTGGCAAGCAAACTATTTCTGTCTGACTCGCCCAAAACAAAAGTCATGTCTACAAGTTCCGCTTTATTAAAATTCATTTTGTAAAACTCGAAATATTTTAAATTTAATACAAATGATAACTAACGACAGATAAGTGCGATGAATGTTCGTTTGTACAAGACAATAATTCATACCAAACTGAGGTTTTATTGCTTGTCGAATAACGAAAACAGCAAAAAAAAAATACAAAAAAAACTATTATGTAAGGGACTAGATAAATACTATTTACCCACTTCAATGGATGGAAGAAATGGTCCCACTAAATGGCCAATAAAACGAAAATGGTTGCAATTAGCCATAAGGAAGTACTTACAAAAAATGTTCGTTTTTCATTTCTACTTCACATCATCGAAAAATATACATTTGAAGAAATTGAGAAAATTCAATTTAAAAAGTTCTTAATTGAAAAATTATTTTTTGGCTACCCTGTTTATTTTTAGGAAGTAAAAATGATTCAAAAACATTAATTAGATGTCTCGTAACTAGTATTCATATAAGTTTTTCTTAAAACCCATAATTGTGACTTTGGTGATTTTTTTCAATATGTATCTGCAGATGGCATTATTTCAAGAAAAAAATTCATTACATCCAAGTGGTTAGTCAATAATAATATAGCAATGAATAGAGTCTAGAAGGGCGCTTAAAAAAATGTACTGATATAGCATTCCATTAAAACAAAAAGCACTTGATCCTGTAATTTTGTCATGGCTCGCCCTGTATATTTGAAAATAATTTTTGATTATAGACTTTTTTATCAAGTTTACTTGTATTTTTTTTTTAATTTCTAGTTATCGAGAAATCGAAATCCGACACACTATTTCCCCATCCTGTATATTCAACATTCGTTAGCCGCCAAGAAAAAGCCACGAAAATCAAGAAGATGGTGACAAACACATTTTTATACACAAAGAAATGTAGAAAATTCTGGCAGTTTACGAACCCGTTCGTGGCCCTCTCTAAACTAGTGTTTCGTTTGCCATTCGGTTCGCTGTTCAATTTGTTGTTCAGCACAATGTTCAGGTCTGTACAAGGCTTTTTACGTCTTGAGTTAGGAATTGTCATGACAAAAATAACATGGGCAAACTGCAAAACTGACATGAGCAGACAGTACAGTAAACATAATTTTACCTTTACATAACAGTTCCTCCTTTGTTTGTCTCCGCCAATCAACGATTGGTGTTTTTTCGACGACACATGTTTCGTCACAACGGACTTATTAATGATTGAACTTATGTATAACACTCCTACACTATACATAACATCACACAAAACAATACTCTTGCAATTCCCAATTTCATAAAGTTAAAGTTCTCGTGAGAGAAATTTTTCAAAATTTTTTCTGTGGGCAAAAACTTGAAGTTTCATGTTTACCTACGGCGGTTTTTACATTTTCTCAGTTGCTACATTAGTGCCCGAGATACATTTTTTTCTTTCAAGAAAGTAGCTTTTTGAGACATTAATTACTAAGCTAAAAATGGTACCTATTTTTGCTAATTTCTGAGGAAAATTTTTTTAATTCTCAATTTGTAAAACTTTCACCTAAGATGGCAGAACTTTTCGATTCAAAACAATAAAGAAAGAACAATATCCCGTAGGGCTACGTCTTGCTCAAAGGAGAACTGTAGTTCTTCTACGTTGATAAAATTCTGAGTAGCTCCTCATTGTTCCAAAATTACCTCCAATAGTTCTCTTAAAATTCATAATTTCACCCCATTCTCGACAAAGTTGTGGCTGCTGCAAACATGTTCAATGATATTCATGTCTGGTGATTTGGTAGGTCATTCCATCCTCAATACTTTAAGACGTAGGGGTGCACTCTCACTGCGAATCGATAGCTTTCGTCATGCTAAAATGGGGGGACCAAAGTTTTATTTACACCCAGTATATACAGTGTTTCAAAGTTAAATATATATACGTTAACTGTGGATGGATGGCAGTTTGGTGGTTATAAATTACCCATTATTAATAGGCCCTCGTCCTTCGTTACTGAGATATAGTACATTTATTGATTTTGGACTTTAGTCTTTTTTTGGTCATAGCTTTTGAATCCCGCTGTATAATCCAAAATGGCTTCTATTCACAGTTAATGTATGTGCATTTAATTTTGAAACACTCTGTCTGTATTTCAATATTGTATACGTAATTTTTGTATTATATGTATTTTTTTCTTACTGATATGACTAAAGAATTATATTATATAGATATAAATGACCTTACCTTACAGACGGTTTCAAACATCTAATTATTATTAATTAATCTATTTGAAATGGAACGGAATTGACAAACCATGTAAAATTGCATATGTTTAAGAAATTGATCTAAGGCAACTGCTACTGTGACATAAATCTGTAATACAAAATTTGATGCATGTTATGAATGTATATCTAAGGGCCGCTTTTTCCATCTCTATCTTTCATTAAATCTATTTGATAAATAAATTCCATGGCAGCAATTATTGATAGAATTATATCCAAGGAAATGATCTGCCATCTTCTTTCCATCTCCTATATTTGTTTGGTAAACAGTTTCCTTGGATACAGTTTGTATCAGTATCAATAATTGTTATAATACTGAAACTTATTTGTCAAATAGATTTAATGTGAGGTGGAAAAACAGGTCCTTAGAGTGATTTGTTACTCACATGTCGTTTTCAGTGATTTTCAATGTTATTATCTTTTCTTACTAATTTTTTTATTTAATAGCACGTCATTAATTCCATAGATTTGCCTTTAAAGCAGATATACAGGGTGAGGCAATAGTGCGTCCTACTTCAATATCTCGAGTTCTATGATAGCTAGAAACTTGATTTAAAAACATAAGTAAACTAGATAAAAAAGTCTATAATCGGAAATTGTTTTCAAATATACAGGGTGAGCCAAAATGATTCTACAGGGTCAACTAAATTTTTTTTAAATAGAATGCCATATATATCATAACATTTTATGAAACCTCTTTGTGAGTTCCTTTCACTCCTGTATTATTATTGACTTTCTCCCAACCACTTGGATGTAATGATTTTTTTTGTTGATATTATACCATTTACACCTATCTATTAAAAATATCACTACAATCACAACTATCGATTTTAAGAAAAAAATATGTTAGTACCAGTTATGAGATATCTGTATGATGACACTTGGCCATTTTCACCTCCTAAAAGTATGCAAGGTGGCCAAAAAGGATTTTAAATTTACAACTTTTTGAACTGAATTTTCTCAATTTCTTCAAATGGAACGCTTTGTATATTTTTGGACCATGTGATGTCGGATTGAAAAGCGAACATTTTTTTGTACGTACATTCGTATGGTTATTTGTGACCATTTTCAATTTATTAAACAATAACTACAAAATTCAGCAATAAAAATTAAAAATGAAGGTTTTTTTTTTCAAATAATTCAAGAGAAGGCGTTATAATAAGCGTGTTACATGATGCCCATAAAAACATCACACCAACAATAATCCAAAATTTGAGGGAAAGGATAATAAATTCTTTTAGAAGTATCACTTTTATGAACAATAGAAACCTTATTCCAAAGACGCATAGAAATCTGTGCCAATCAAAATGGGTAACATGTGGAGCACTTTTTATAATATCTTCTGTTGAATTACAAAAGAAAAAATATATTTTTAATTTTTATTGCTGAATTTTGCAGTTATTGTGCAATAAATTGAATATGGTTACAAACAGCTATAGGGATGTCCTGTTATTCATTATAAATTACCCACCCCTTATCATCGTTATTATTGCCTATAGAAAAAAAAGTTTTAAATAAAAGTTGTGTGGTTATGACTGAATTTTGTTAAAATGCTATCAAAAGTACAGTTGCGTGTAAATTTCAGGGGATACAAAAAATACTATTTCTTTTAAATGGAGTAGCCTGTATATTATAAAATTTTTGGAATGATCCTTTGTTCGTGATTTCAAAAATATACCATATGTTACCCCTACCATATACCGTTTTTGAGTTATTAAACGTCGAATATCTTAGTTAAACTAGTCACTGTATGGAAAGGTTAACATTATTAAAGTGAGCTATGAAAATGATAACTATTATGTTTGATAAGTGAGATTTATTTAATGAAATAATCAAAATTGTTTACAGTGAGGAAGAAAAAAACCGAATATTTATACAAAATAGATAACAAAGGTTTATTTAGGAAATTTAAATATAAATAAATGATAACTCATAAAAGATGTTCGATGTGTCCACCATTATTGTCAATGCATAATTGATAACGTCTTCTTATATTTATAATTGCACCGTAAATGGCTTCATTATTTACATCAGATTGTTTATTTTAAGTAGAATCCTGTTTTTAATGACTTGAATACTATTATTAATATTATTCTAGACAACGTCTTTTAGAAATCCCCAAAAAATTAATCCATAGGGGTCAAATCCGGACTGTTAGGTGGCCATTTAATAGGTCCATTAATGCCTAGCCATATTGGAAATACATTATTCAAATGATCTCGAACGGGTAGGACACTATGCGGAGTTGCCCCTATATAAAATATAGGCCCAACAATTTTGTTTCTAAAAATTCCACACCAAACGCTAACAGTTTTTCTTGCTGATTTTTTTATTTGTTTTACCAATCTTTTTCTGTTGTGCTTGTTTTCTCACGACCTTCGATTTTTCCTATTAAAAACTCCTGCCGTAGAAAAGCATGATTCATCGGTCCATAATATTTTAGTAAAAAAAATCGGGATCGTCATCCAACTTTTGAATCATCTGGCGGCAAAAGTCCAGCCTTTTTCCTTTTTTATGAGCCTCTGTTAAAACTTATACGGGTAAAATTTTATATGGTCTGTAGCTGTTATTTTTTTATGTACGTTGGATTTTGGAATAACTTTTACCTAATTGATCGACTGCATTGTTTATACTACAAAAGTCCATTCGCGAATAAATATGGAAGAGCTTACCTTCGAAATGAAGCAGTATATCTAGCTGTTCTTCCTGGTTTGCTTGAACTACACGCTTTTTTTCTACTAAAACTGGAGGTATTATTCACCTTTCGGTAAATATTTTTGAACGTATTTTCTGATGGTGTTAGACGATTTGGATACAATACCCTATATGCTCTTTTTGCTGCAAGTTTATTTTTGTTATTTTATATATAACAAGTAAACATTTGGACTTTTTCTTCCTCACTGCAAACCATTTTGATTATTTCATTAAAGAAATGTCACTTATCAAACATAATAGTTGTCATTTTCATAGCTCACTTTAATAATGTTAACTTTTCCATATTTACAGTAACTAGTTTAACTAAGATATTCGACGTTTAATAACTCAAAAACGGTATATGTTTGGGGTAACATATGGTATATTTTTGAAATCAGGAACAAAGGATCGTTCCAAAAATTTTATAATATACAGGGTATCTTATTTTAAAAAATATACTATTTTTTTTGTATCCCGTGAAATCTGCACGCTACTGTACTTTTGATAGCATTTTAACAAAATATTTCAACAATAAATCATTATATCCAAGTGGTTGGGAGAGAGTCAATAATAATACAGGAGTGGAGGGAGGCCATAAGAAGGTTTCAAAAAACGTTCTGATATACATGGCATTCCATTTAAAAAAAAAATTTACTTGACCCTGTAGAAACGTCTTGGCTCACTCTGTATGCTCGAAAAGAATTTCCGGTTATAGACTTTTTTATCTAGTTTACTTATGTTTTTAAATCAAGTTTATAGCTTTCGGACGCACCACCCTGTATATTAAAAGTTGTTTACTATCCATGAAGAATACTTCTACACCTAATACGTGTTTATAACATATTATAAAAGAAGGTTGTATGAATGTTACAGACTGTGCGCAATATTCGCCACCAATGGCTTCTTGTCACCAACAATATTTTTTTTCATTATGTGATTGTTCAAAAAATTTATTATTATTATTTTAGCCATGTTGGCTAGGAAAGTTCTTTATTGCGCAACTCATTTATGTTACATCACACATTAATTATAATGATTTTACATAAAAAAAATTAAACTTTGTCAGGTTTTAGATCATTGTCAAAACGGAATAAATTAAAAAAAAAAGTACTAAAATGTTATTTTGTACTAGGTTTTCTAAAAACTGTTATAGACTTCCAATTATAATAAGAAATTGTTTAGGTTGTGTTACAAAATGTAAGTATTAATATAGTAAATTTTGTATTAAACTCAGTAATCAGGTTATTTCATGTTAAATGATATAAAAGTGTAGACTAATATATGGATGTATAATATGTACTTGTACAGAGAAAATTGTATAGAACATGTTATGTTATATTACAGTTACTTTATCGTTGTATGCAAAAATGCAATAAATGTATTAATTGTTTATGATTTTTATTAATATCCATTTGACATAATTATAATAAATTATCAATTTGTTAGAGTTATCAACAAAAACTTCGTTAGGCAGTTAGTCTAAACTAGGAGAGCAGATACAATTAGAAAGGTATTATAATAATATTAATTTTTGTTACTAGAGACCGCAAGTCAGGTAGTCATTTTGCGAATATCAGCTCCTGTGCGAACATATCAAAATATTCTCATGTGCAAAAATGATATACAACACAAAATGGACCATATTTCACTTTATACTTTTGACGGGTGATTCTGGTATTGTTCAACATTATGTGAACACTGAACATTCAGCAAAAATCACCATAGCACTATAACAATTATTTTGTGGCACTGGAATAAAAGTATATTATTAACAATTATTGTTCTAAACGATCTGGAATTAAAATCCGGCGTCTGTATTAAAAATACATTTGTAGTCTGAAAACAACCGTTCTACGTTTACAGATGTAACTGCAACGAATTTAAAATACCGAAAGTTCCTCAAAATAGCCACATTTACATTAGGATTGGAAAAGTCCACTTCTTTGCTTGTAAGAAGGTCCACTAGGTATATGACACATCATGGGTGCAGGCGCTGTAAATAGGCAACTGCGTGTAAGTTTATAACGGAGTGTTTTTTTCGTTAATTGTTTTCTGTTGCAGTAAGACCTAACTGGGTTCTTCTTGCACCTTGGTACATCCCATATGCTATAACATGTACTAATGTTTATTTTAAAATCGTTTTGAACAGGAGTTCAATTTATTTTACAAGTCCAGCATTTGGATTAACAATTATTTCTCAAAGATAATTGTTTTAAACAGGTTTCTCTTCAGGGTAATCTTAGTTATTTAATTATCTTAATGATAAATCAATTATTGTGATTGTATTAAATACCGCCCGCCTAAGCCAAGTCCGAGGAAATAATTTTTTTTAAAGCATTTATCGATAGTAAATATATTTCTATTTTTAAATAATTTATAAATAGAGTGAAATATTTATTTTGATTATTAATTCGTGAACGTTTTCAATAATTTCTTTTTTGGAAACATAGGTTTAAAATTATGAGATAGCGATCATAGCCTCAGAATATTTTATAAACATTTGTTTATATTAAATAACACAAGGAATTTATTTAAGCACGTTGCGCCAAACTTGCTTAAAATGCATTTGCAACGCACGCATATCGGCTAAAACTCCACTCGTCGCGCAGAGTCACGTTACTTGCTCGCCACAATTTGGTAATAAAACCACATGTGTAAGAGAGAATAGTAAGTTCCGCCGTTCTCAACTCAGCAGCTAGCAGCAGAGCAGCAAGTAACCGCTCAAGATATCCAGTGTGCTCCATCATAAACAGTGGTGAGAATTATTTCCGCTATTTATTAATTATATTGCTGTCATTTGTCTATTGTCTCTGAATACTTGCTTTATTGTTTTTTCCGTAAATTGTCAATTATCTACGAATGCCTGCTATTCCGATCGGCCAGGGATATTCGGGAAATTTCGTGACTCGGTAGTAAAACCTCGGATTGTCTATTCAACAACTAGCGTCGGGAATATTGGGTTGTCATTATTTGATGTTGACGTAACCACAGTGCTATAGAGTTAGAAGAGCATCAGGAATATTCGGTTGTCATTATATGATGTTGACGTAAAAATAGAGAACTCTAAGGCCTCGTATGTGAATAGAGTTCCATCTCAGTCATAGTTTCAAATATATAAATAGGCGCGAAAACGCGAGCCGCCATGCTCTATCTACTGTGATGCTATTCTTGTAGTAAACAAACTATAGTTTTTCTTCATTTATCATATAATATAATGAGCTTCATCATTATATGTGGTGCTTGGTGCCGAACTGCTTAATTAATCAAGTGCTCGATTCATCAATTTTTGGGAGTAAAGTAGACGAGGTACCAAAGCAAATCTACCAAACTACTCCACTCAACTCCACTCCATTCCACTCCCTCCACTCTACTCAACACTACTCATTACTACTCATCACTACTCATCACTCTTCATCACTACTCACCACTTATCATCACTAGCCATCACTACTCATTACTTCTCATCACTACTCTTCACTTCGTATCACTACTCATCACTGCATCATTTCTCATCACTACTTATCGCTTGTCATTACTACTCATCACTACTAATTACTACTTATCACTTCTCAACACTACTCATCACTAGTCATCACAATTCATTAGAGTAGGTTAGGTTAGATTAGGTTAGGTTAGATTAGGTTAAGTTAGTTTAGGTTACACTAGGCTAGGTTAGGTTATTTAGTTGAGATCACTCATCACTACTCATCACTACACTATACTCCACTAGAGTAGACTGGACTAACATCTTTCCGTTGTGTCATGCTTGTACCTCGTAATCACTTGCTCCTGGACATTGCTGCATCAACCGCCTGTCGTAATACCGCTTTAAACACTAGTCACTCTAGAGTCATTAACCGTTTGATGCAGATACACAAGTAGTAATAGGTAGTTTCAGTAACTTGGCTTTGTTTGAAAATCATCGATTGCCTGCTTTTGTAAATGCTTGTATTAAACAATATATTACCTGCTTATTGTAATACCGTAGTAGTAGTTTCCTTAACTTAGCAGTTATATCAAACTGATCACTGTTATTGCATTATCATAACCTCTTGCTTGATTCCTTGGTTGCTTACTTGTAATATAGGTCAATATTTACGTTGCATGATAACATATTCTGGTTTTTTACATTTATTATTATTCTTCTGTAAAGCAGTCTTTTATAAAATAAAATAAGTGAAATTAAAATTCTGCATTATATTTAAAGCAAAGGTAAGTTTGGTTGTAATCCGAGAATAATGGTCGGCTGGTAAAGTTAATCATTCTTACGAAATCGACAACCATACACACAGACTCCTGGACCTACCGTATCTTCACTGAGGTATACTAGCTTCTGTCATCCCGCTGATAGGTAAAGTGGTGTTCTTACACTTTAAAACAGGAACTCGCACTGGAGGCCGTATCGTAATAAAAATACACAAAGTACCTCTGTATTCTTGCCAAAGTGACACTTCCTCTCTTATACAGATAGACAAGAGACAAAAGGAGGGAAAGTACATCACAAATTATAATTTACAATTAATATTTTGAAACACACCCGATAAGTGTGAAAAATCTGGATGAGCTCGACTAAACATCTTCAACATTGTGTATGTCTCCACAGTCATTTCTGTAAGTGATGTCCGCTGCGGTCAAAAAATTTCCGTTCGGTATCTAAAGATGTGATATTTGCATATTTAAAATGGTTTAAAATTCGGGACAATATATTAAAAGTTTTGTCAATAACCCCCCCACCTCCCTAACTCCTAAAGGAGCTGAAATTTTTAGCATTTTGTACTGGAAATGAGTGATGAAAGTACAAACAATTTAATATTTCAACGTCTATTGTAGATAGAGGGTTCGAACTTTTTTTATTCGATTGCCAAGAAAGGTTCTCCGAGGTGTTTGGGCTCTAGGGGAAAAAGCAACCATTTATCTCCCATACGAACCCAGATATTTAGCATTTTGTTGAAAATTAGTGTTGAAGGAAGTAAAAATTGAACATCTCAACCCCTATTGCATATAGGGGGATGGAACTTGTATTATTCAATTCACCGGGAAAAATTCTGAGGGGTGGTGTGGTTCAAGGGGGAAAAGCAACCTCTATCTCCCATAGATTTAACGTTTTATCATTATGATTTAAGAATCATCGTGGACCGGGGCCCACCCAAAAGATTTGTGGCCCACCTGCTAGTCAAGAAAAATACATTTATAGTTTAACTGCCCATAGACCAGGAAAGTGTTTTGCCGCTCTTGTAGCTGAAGGAAGGGGGAATCTTTTTTTGTTTGTTTGATTTCCAGGCCTAACTTGACCCATCTATGAAAAAAATTGTAAAGCGGCAGGCGCACTACGGAAGCGGCAGATCGTCCACCGGCAGTTGGTGAATTATAGGTTACCTATGCCATATCTAACAATTGGAGCATGGGACCCATGCTATACACCCAACAGAGATACTTGTTACCCACCCAGCGGTCCACTTTTAAATTTGATCCAGTTCCGCCATTGCCACTAAGGCCCAGTGGTATAGGTTTAGTGTAAACTATAAACTAACAGTCCATTAGGTCCTATTGCCGCCACTTCACATAAAATTGGAGCTTGTGAAAAACTTTGAAAAGTCTATGAACAAAGAAGGACGTGGTTTAAGTTTTTTAAACACAACATTCCCAAAACCAACGATGCGAAAATTAAGGACGAAATTTTTGTGTCCAAATAATTTTTTTCAACGACACTTGATCTTGAAGGTAACGAAAAAGCTGCTTGGAAATCCTTTAAAACGGTAGCGAAAAATTTTCTGGCCTAGAAAAGTACAGAAAACTGTAGAAACGTTGTTGAGCCTTTCTTTTGTTATCATTAGTTAGGATGCAATATGTCATTAAAAGTGCATTTTCTGTATTCACATCTAGATTACTTTCCAGAAAATTGTGGTGCAGTAAGTGATGAACATGAAGAGATAGATTCCACTGGAATGTTTTAAATAGGAAAAGATACATCAAGTCAAGTGGAGTTCTGAGATGTTGGCAGACCATTATTAAGAGATACTCCAGAAGTAACTTAATAGCCCAAGAAAAAAAATTTCATTTACTTATTGAAATATTTACTCTAATGTTTTTTATCACTGAAACATGTTTTTTCGCTTGATAAAAGTTGCAGTTTTCATTAAAATTATACATACTTATAATAATATTTTAGTTATGTCATTTATTATATTTCTCAGAGCCAACAAAAGATTTCATGGGTATTTTAGACCTATTTGAGTTCAAAATAATACAAAGAAATGATTTTGGTTAATGATTTACAATAAAAGTTAAATTTTGTCAGCCAGTAATAATAATTATCAACACTGATTAAAATATCACTCGGCAAATTAATATATGATTTTAGAGAAGCATTTAAAAAACTTTGCCGCTGAGTGAGATCTACTTTTCGCTGAAGAAAGTGTCACGAACGAGAAATGCAAGAACTTGCAAGAATTTTTTTTAAATTATGTGGGGTTTCAACCTATTTATAATATTTTTTCTTCGTTGCTTCTTCCAATACGTTTTTTATATCGTGTTAATAACGTATTACCAGAAAGAGCTGTATTTTGGAAATAAGCGTTTCTCGGATTCAAGTGGTTTCGTCACATGTTTTCAGCAACCAAATCTTCTCGCAAAAGAATATAAAAACAAATAATTGTAAGTATAAAATATTTATTATAAAATATAATAAAAAATGTTAATAATACTCAACAAAAGTGACACTTATAAAGAATCTGCGTTTAAGATTAATATAAGCTAAAATATAAAATTGTAAACATTTGGACATAAACTATGTAAAATATTAACAAATTATTGGCAACGCTATTACACAAGCAAATTATTGGTTTATATAAAATTTAAATAACAGAAAAAAATTGTATATTGCCACTGAGAATAACATAGCTCTGAGATAGAATTATTGCTTTTAATGTCACATATATAATGAGTACATGAATCTGTATTTATTTGTGAAAATCAAAAATAAATAAAATTTAAAATGTTGTCAAATAAAGACTTGAATAACTGCTTCTAATGTTAGAGCGAAAATATGTATAGGTATTATACTAGATAAATTGCAGCAGTTAAGCAAGTATTTATTTGTGATTTACTACAACGGATCCTGAAAATGTAAAATTCTGTATTTCGCATGAGGATGGCAAGACGAAACACAGTCGATTCGAGGTCGTACTTTTGGCCGGTATTTAGTAGTGGTCAGAATATGGAGAGTGCTTGATTCCGAAGCTGTGTGCTGGTTGGATGTCTAGATCAACCTAAAAAATTTGAACAAATTGTATTATTTTCAACATATATAGATCTATCGTAATAGTAGGGAATTTATAGACCAAAAATACAAGAAGATTGAATTGGGATTGTTGTACAAAATCTGATTATTGGATAAATTAGGAGATGCGTGCAGGAGTGTAAAAACTCATGTTGGCAATGAAAATGCCCGTGCCAAACTGTATCAGAGATCCTCATTTTGGAAATATGCTAATTATCTGGTCACTACTAATATTTGGACTAGTATGGTGAAACAATTGTCAAACAATTTGCAATTCATTATAGAATCATTAAAACATACCTTCAAAGTTTTTCCTTTAAACGCAATTGGAACGAAATATATACACAAACTAAAAGTTTTAAATTTTCACGACTGAATTTTCAAAAAAGTAAATGGAAAGTTTCGTTGATATCAACTTAACATCTCAAAAAGATATTTCCAACCAAACTATTCGTGTTTTGCTTTTTGCGTTACTCGATTTTATTGTTCAGGCTAAATTTAAAGTAACATTGCCGGGTTGAAGCTGAATATTATGAACTTTTTTTCAGTGCAATCAGATTTTGTTCTGCACGTTGAAAGTTTCTCAAAGTAGCAGCACTACGGTTCGGAAGTTAAGATGGATTGTTTATCCCCCTTTCTGGGCCTCAAGAATAACTCAATCAGCCACGAATATAATCGTATATTTTGCAAAATATTAAAACTAAAAGCTAAACTAAAATAACCTGCATTAAAAGACGACTAACAACTAGATATAACAAGAGAAATTAGAGTAAATAAACAGGAATACACGCCTCACGTCAAGGTGATATTCATATTATATAAAGCACATATTATTTAATTTAAATGTATTATGGTTCTGGATGTTTTAAATATAGACCAACACCACTGAAAGATTTAGGGCTATCTATAAAGAGAGTTGAATCTAGATGTAATTTCTTGCCTAACTGAATTATTTCCTGTCGTGTCATTGTATATTGGAATTATACCACAGGTTAGACGATATAAATGCAATACAACGATTTAAAGAATAGTAAAATTTTCGTATCTGTCAGAACAGGGGTTTATTTTGACAAAACAGCATTGTTCAATCCTGTACAGAAAATTGAACTAGTTTTCAAAGAAAATCATTTTGAGTAAAATTATTACACTTCAAAGCAAACTTCTGGGCCAAAAACTGACGCCTAATAAATAATGGTACTCCATTGTTTTCCGCAAGTAACAGGTAATTTCATAGCACTAAGCACTATTCTATCTGTATTTATTAGTTTTTTCACGAGTTAAATTCGATAGATAGGATTTGGGGTTTTCGGATATAAGGAGCAACAAGAGTACTGATAGCAATTGCCTATATTTTCGATACAAATTCTATAGTGCAATTAGATTTTAGTTATCCGCTATCGCTTAAGTTTATAACATATTATGCACGTATGTGTAAGTATTATCAGCATTTGTTGGCAATATAAATGGCACTAAAACAAAACTTAATAAAAAAGACCAATTTAACATTCAATAATCATGATAAAAGCACAACATTGTTCATAACTACGAGTATTATAATATGCTTAAAGATAAAACAACTTAAATAGTTTCATTTCTATTTTTGTTGCAGGCATCGAGGCACCCGATAATTTGTAACAGGGATAATTAAAAGCCGATGCCCTTTACCTCCAATATCAGAGCCATTACTTTGGCATGTATATTGAATGCCTCGGAACTAAATATCTCTTCACTTCAATATGATTTATTCAAAAATTGACCGATTACATATAGGTTAAAAATCAAGAGAAAATAAAAGTTGACAAGTGACGAGTAAGTCCTGGTTAGTGACATACTTTATAAAAACGGAAGAAAACATAATCTCAGTCAACGCGACTTCATATTTACTTTGTCTACGGAAACTCGTGCCTAGATTTAATGGTGGTCAACATATTCTAAAAGATATATTCCAAACTGTTAATGTAAGGGTAACAAGAGAAAAAGTATGTTTATCCTACATCTAATTTTCCTTTTTAAGATTATATTCATATACAAGGTGTCTCGGAAATAGGCGCAATATATGACAGGTAGATCCTTCCACAAAAATTAAGTTGGGTTTCTCACATTAAATACCTTGCTTAAATTATACACACTTCTGAAGTGTGAATCAAAGCCTAAAATTCTTTTCTGGAGACTGAAAATTCGGTGGAAATTATTTTCAACCACTTATGCGACTTTTAAAACTACGTCAAATAACTATAAAAGCAATAGCAATCAAAAGATATATGCCTTAAATAAGTTTTGGAATAACTAAGTGAATAATATACTAATTCTAAAAATAAAACAAAGAAAAATAAGGTGTAGTACATTCTAAAATTGTGTATAAACTAAGAGAAGGTGAAGATAAGAAAATTAGAAATACCTTCACTCACTGACTCCAATAAGATATTTCCGTCAAGACTACTGCTTGTTAGTAGTTGTCATAAATATCTATTAAAAGAGGAGAGAGGTCTTTTCTCTCCTCATAAACGTGTTTAGGTTACCCAGATATGGAGAATGTCGGATACCAAATGAATGACTTGGGGCATGTCTCAAATGAGATGCTACCTAAATAAAAAATATATCTGTATTCTACCGGGTGGCTATTAAAAAACCAATCCAGTTTGAAACTCCTTAACTCCGAAGTAGGTACATTGATATATCGATTTGAAATTTTTATCTCTTGCAGGCAAATGGTTGAAATGTATTCTTTGCAAATTTCAAACATTTATTTAGAAAACAAACGATTAATGATTTTTTATTTTCAGTTAAAAAAAAAAAACAATTATCTTCATGGTGGGACAGATTTTAATCGGGAAACTTAGAAAATCGATAGAACACGTCAAAATAATATGGATTTGTTATATAAACTTATGACTAAAAATGCTTAAGTTTCGAGATAAAGGGCGTTGAAGTTTTAATTCATTTTCAGTTATTCCCATATTTCTCCGGAAATAATTGAGATACTGTTATGAAACTCGGTGAACATTACGTACATCAGTACACTTTTCACCATAGTTTTCATCTCTCCATTCCAAACAGAGGTACAACGGTGGGGGTGTCGAGGATATTCGTCCCAAAAAAATGGAAAGCCACTGACTAAGCTATTTTTTTCTCTCTTTTTCGATATTTACCATCATTAACACATTAAAAAGTGTCCTTATAATTTTTTGATAGGATGCAACGTCTTTAAGTTAAATTCATTTCAAAATCATTCATCTCCTACTTATCAATTAGCTGTTAATTGAGAATCGTTCAAAAAAATTACATGGCTTTGCATTTTCCACTAATATAATTTTGAATGGGGAAACGAAAACTATAATTCGAGGTGTACACAATTTGCACCTTCTAAATTTCACAACAGTCTCAATTATTTCCGGAGAAACGTGCTCTTTATCTCGAAAACTAAGCATTTTTGGCTATAAATTTATATAACAAATGTATATTATATTGGCGTATTCTATCGATTCTCTAAGTTTCGAGATTAAAATCTGACCCACTCTGTATACGTAATCTCAAAATTGAAATTTTGATACCATTACTACTAATAAACATGTTGTATACTTGATTTAAAAAAAAACTGGTACAACTCTTGTAATCGAAAATCTTAATAGTTTAGTTGTGTGCATATGTCTGTAAATAGGGCTGGCCAGGCATGTCGAGAAGGGGGTGGAGAAGAGGTGATTTACCCCGGACCTGGGTTTTTTGGAGGAGATCGGTTTTCTTTGTGTTTTTAAACTTATTAAACCTTTCTCTTTTATTTTATTCAAATGGAATTTTAAAAAATAATTAGAAAATAATTTTTTCAAAACATTTTCAAGCCTGCCATATTATTGTTTAAAAAAATAATATTTGTTACGGATAATTCTATTAATGGTTGTAATTAAAATACTAACTGAATAATGATAATTCTATTTTTAAAATAAGAACACAAAAATAACACTTGAGATTAAAAAAAATGTAAAAAATGCAAACTGAACATAAAAATACAATAAAAAAATAATATAAATGAACTTCAATTACGTAATACAGAATTAGGTAACTAATATTTTGTCATTGCTCCATTCTAAAACTGCCTGAAGTCTTGCAGGCATGGACAAAATCAGATTTCTTGCAAGGTCAACTTCTTGCGACAAGTTTTCCCAAGCGTCTTCAATTATCCCTTCCAATTCTTGGGCATTATTTGGATGGTTATTTAATTTTCTTACATGTATCACCAATTCTTGGGCATTATTTGGATGGTTATTTAATTTTCTTACATGTATCACCATTAGTCCCCATACATTTTCAATTGGATTTAAATCCGGACTTTTAGATGGCCACGGTAGCAACTCTATGTTTTTATTAAGAAATCATTGCCTGACACGATGGGCCGTATGTATGGAGCAGTTGTCTTGTTGGAAAATAAAATTATTTTCCGGAAACACCTCTATTACTGACGGCAACATAATAGTGTCTAATATTTCAATATATTTAATGGAATTGAGATGACCACCACTGTGCCAACACACACCTAACCCTTTTAGGCTCATCCAAGCCCAGACATTGACTGAAAACCTTCCTGATATTTGTGGATCGAAAGTATATTTTTCGTCGTATTTAGTGGAAGGAGGCCTATATACGCGAACATGTCCATCGTTACAGGATTTAAAAACCTTTTCGTCAGAAAAGACAACTTATCTCTAGAAGTTTTCATCATTGATTATATAGTTGAGTGCAAAAATAATCCTACCCTGCTTCTTTTCTTCTGAAAGTTTGTATTTTTAGCCGCTGAACAACTCTTCAAGTCGCTTTGTAGTTTTATTCGTCTGCAAGCAGTAGATACCGAAGCAGGGAAATTTGTCTCTAACATTGCATTTATTGCAGTCTGAAAAGGGTTTTCTATTAGGTAATTTATAAGATTTTCATCTTCTTGATTATTGTTCGTTCTGGGCCTACCGGAACCAACTTTACGGGATACCGTTTGGTTGGTTTCCCATTGTTTTTTAACACTCATTATCGTGGTTTTACTCACATTGTATTCAGCAGCAAGCCTTCTTATGGACCAACCATCTTTAATTTTAGAAACAATTCGAAATTTTTGAATATCTGTTAGATGTCGAACCATTTTTAATAATGACGCCACTGATTAACGTCAAAGTGACATTTGTAAGATTATTAATATCAATCAAAGAACGAATGATTTACATAGTTAAAAGAAAGTGTACCAGTTTTTATTGAAATCGAGTGTACTATTCCCCATTCTGCAAATTTACAACTCTTAGCCTATCTTTAAATTGTAAAATAGCCTTTCTGATTAAATTTGGGGACACTTCTAGCCACACTTCTTCTATTCGACGACGCAAATCTTCCAGGTTGGTAAACGGTTCTCGTCATTAGGCATATATTTTTTCTTGTAATGCATTCTATACTGAATAGTCCAATGAATTACAATCAGATTAATTCGGTGGCCACTGATTTGCTTGAATAAAGGATGGCGTGCTTTCTGCTAAGAAATATTGTGTTCTTCCTGAATAAAAACATAGGTAATTATTGTTCAGGTACAACAAGCGCATTTCAGCTATTAGATCTTCTCGCAAATGGTGGACGTAGTTATCTGCATTAGTTTTTCACAACTGCGGATTAGTAAAAAATAATTGACTTTCGTCATTCCAGGATATTGCACATAAGCTTCTTAGAAAACCTGGACTTGTTCTGGTATAGCCGTTCAGGTTGAATAGCGTCTTTCAGTTAGTTAAATAAATTCTATTATTTCGCTTATTTTGAGGGACTTTTCATCTTGAAAAACTAAACATCGTATATCTGCATTCGAAAACTTCCTATAAATCCGTAAGGCTCGTAATGATCGACGCATTTTTGAATTTAGTGAAACTGCCGAGGTTTGTAATCGTTTGGAGCATATATTGCCTGTTCGTTTTTGATGAATATGTACAGACCTGCGACTGATTCTTAATAATAATAATAATAAACTTCTTTATTCATTTAAGATATAATAAAATACATTGAATGCGTCAGTATACATATAAATAGGATTAAAATTGAACAAGTATAAATATGTATACACATATATACATACATGCATACACACACACACACTTATATACACATATATATATATATATATATATATATATATATATATATATATATATATATATATATATATATATATATATATATATATATTTTAAAATAACTGTAATTGTAAACACAACTTATACATGCAGATATGAACAGTCAGACAGCATTCAACAGTTTATCTAGATAAGAGGAGTATTGAAGTATTCATAGACTGAATAGAAACTATGCTTTAAAAGCAATGACTTAATTGTGTTCTGGAAAAGATTTAGATTTTCAATATTTTTTATTTGAGGAGGTAGATGGTTAAACAATTTGACAGGCATCACATAGGAACTATTTGATAAAAGCGCTAGTTTGTGATGAGGTAGTCTAATGTGATTTCCGTGCCTCAAATCATACTGGGCAACTTCAGAACTTTGAGTAAATTTCTCAGGATTTTTTTTGACAAACACAACACATTTAAAAATATATAATGAAATCACTGTTAGTATATTCATACCGTTGAAAAGATTTTTGCAAGAATATGATCTGAGTTTGAAGCACATCGTTCTTATGATTTTTTTCTGCATAATAAGTACATCAGTTATTCTATTTGAGTTGCCCCAGTTTATAATACCATAGTTGAGAATAGAATTTACGTAGGCATAGTAGTACGTTAGCAATGTGTGTTCGTTAACAAATTTCCTCATTTGCCACATTGAAAAACAGTAACATGACAACCTCTTTATGATATACTCTATTTGAGAATGCCATGATAGGTTGTAGTCAACTTGCAAGCCTAGGAATTTTATACTAGGACTCTGTTTTAATGATTTGTCAGATGATTTGACTAAGATACTACAATTATTTTCTCTTACTGAAAATGAAACTAAATGTGTTTTAGTTATGTTTAGTAACAGACCATTATTGTTGCAGTAGGATTCCATATTTTCGGTACCCTTACTAGCTAATTGACTGAGGCAGGTAAAGTCGTTTGCTGATGCAACTGCTGCCGTATCATCAGCAAATAGTGATACATGTTCAAACTTTACATTTTCATGAATGTTATTTATAAATAAAATAAATAGCAGGGGGCCCAGCGTGCTGCCTTGAGGTACCCCGACACCTAACGGTCGCAGATCAGAATAATAGTAATCTGTTTCAGATCTTAGAAGGACTTTTTGTGTTCTGTTTGATAAGTAGGAACATAACCAGTCATAGGCTAACCCTCTTATTCCGTAATTATACATTTTTTCTAGGAGAATACTATGGTTCACTATAATATATTTGCTATTTTACGGTGTGATAAATGGGTTCCCGGTTGATTTTCACCATTTCTGAATTTTCGTTATTTGTAACAGTTACAGGCTTTCCACTCCCAAGTATTCTGAAAATTAATCCAGTTTCTATCAGAAAGTGCCCATCTCTTCCCTGGAAATTCTTCTGCATTCTTTTGCCCCGCCAATTTTTTTCTTGATAACAAGTTGCAATGATCTCTAAGACATAGTCATTATTACAAGAAATCTTGAGATAACTGGACACAATTTTCACCAACTTATGATAATCTTACAACTAAATCGAAAAGTCACTGACAGTTATATTCCTTTCAGTCAAAACTTGCTTCGTTTTGATAGGCATACACTTGTAAAATTTTCTAGGAATATCTTTCAACCTTTTATCTCTAAAAGATAATCATTTCAAATCGATATATCAATGTACTCGGGGGTACATTACAAATCTAAACAGAAACAATTTATCATCGAAAATTTTTAACATACACTGTAAAGAAAATAAACTCTAAATAATGTACTAATCTTTCTATCGGCAAACTGTCAGAACATCAAATGGCTGGCATAGTCGATATTAGGTGTGTGTTCATTGTCTCTAAATGAGTAGCCCCTCCCACACAACGTACCCTTTATTTATTATCTATGGTGTATAATTTTGAGGAATAATAATTTAATTAATCTAATTGGATTTTCCCTTTCCCTGCATTTGACAGAAAACTTTATCGTCAGATAAAACCCTGACTAATTAAATAATATATACCTTTTCTGGTGAATAAACTCCAGGTCCAGGAATGTTATCGTCCTTAGGGATGTTTATTCTTCCACTAATGGTATAAGCCGGAGAATGGGTTTTATAATGTTCAGGATCTACGTTGTCATATTGTCCGGGAGCTGGATTCTTTACACGTTCATCTATTGGGTCCTTAGTTCTTCCGGATATGGTATAGGAAGGGAGCTGCCTTGTTTCCAACGCCACCCGGAATGTTATATACATTTGGCGCTAGAAAATAATGCTGATTATTCTCGCATAGTACAATTGTAAACCTCCACCGAAAGAAAAATTAACACGTTATATTTATATGAAAAGCATTTCTATAATTCAAGCAACAATTTATCGTTTAAATGTGCAGGGTGTTATAAAATTACATCATTTGAAGAGAATAAAACGAAACAACATTTTCTATCGTCGATTCTTTTAGCTTGGTACAATACATTCGTATAACAGTTATACGCATGTTAACACAATTGCAACGTCCTGTACGAAAGCATAATTCATTTCGACTTTATTTACATGAGTAGACTGGGAACGGACATTCAATAATGCGAAGTCTTACAGCAAATCTGGAGATTTTTAGGCAACAGACAGTTTATTGTTAATTTGAGGTCGCTTATTCTGAATCTGCCTGTTGCTCAACTAAATTTTTTCAATTAGGCCAAACAAATTCAAAATGGTGGCCAATTTTCGCACTTTTTTTTAAATGCTCATAACGAAAAATATAACAGATCAAATTGGTAGAGCATTAAAAAATACATCGAAAATTGTATTAACCCAAAAAAATTGCACCACTCATAGGCATGCTGTAAGGGGGAAAAAGTGGCATTCTTTTGACTTACTGTATAATTTCTCGTTTTCTTTCTTGAAACTCAAGATTTGCACTTTTTAAAGTGAGAGCATCGGATTTGTATTATTATTAAGAAATATACTGTAATCAGTGGCGTCCTTATTTTTTTCATCAAGCTTGTGGAATTTTGTCAAACATTGTATACCGAGGAAATAAAAAGGAAGTCAGACAAATATTGACAAAAATTGTTCAATTAAACATAAAATGAAATCTAAATCCGACTACACAGGGACGGGGAAGTAAAATGTCATTGCCCGTACTATTGTATAAAAATAATGGGTGAAATTTAGCGAAAGAAGTATATATTTGTCATTCGTACATGTTCCTACCTATGCAACCAAGCCAACAAATCACTGGCAGTTCTTCTATAGGGTCCCTTGGTCAATGACCTCCCACATACAAATAAAAAAATAGAGCTATCCATTTTCTGAAGTTTAAAAATATATATTTTATATATTTTTAATATTCTTAAAAAATATATTAAAGTTTCTAGTTCATTCTATGCACAATACTATTCAAATATCTAGATCGCAGGATTTCGTATCCCCTCCGAGCACCGAGCCTCTACATTCATATTCATTACATTATTCATTTATAGAATTTAAAAATCTTGGGTCAATCCACAACTTGTCCTCAAAGCTAGCTACGGACCGAATTTACAACGAATTAAAGTGAAATAGACTTATGCGCGAATCGTCAGAAAGCAAAAGAGACAGAAAACACTGGCGGGGACAATGTCTCTGACACATTTTACGGAAATGGTAACGCACGATTCGCACGAAGTTAAGTAGAGCAGTCTTAATGCTGACTAGGTACGCGTTGGTCGGTAAATTCTGTCGCGTTGTTTTTAATGTTTTTATTTGTGAACATTTTATTATAAATCTCTACTTGTCGTGTAATTAAGTAAAACAGTGTTTTTGGTGTTTACTATTAAATATGAGTGTTGTACAAAATATATTAAAACTGAAAGATGGACATAAGTTGGGTTATGAAGACCGAGTGAAATTCAAAGGTGGTGGCCGTCCAAAATCTAATATGACGATAAAGCAAACATCTCTTGATAAGAAAAAGGAAGTTAATATGTATTTTCAAAATTCAATGTACGATTTATCCGAGTGGATTTGCGGATGTGAGGTAAAAAATGCATTTTTTTGTTTCCCATGTCTGTTATTTGGTGATGATCCTGATCTTATATGGTCCAAAATAGGTGTAACTGACTTGAAATATTTAAAAATAAAAGTACAGAAACATTCGCTCGCATCAAGTCATATGAATAACTGTTGTAGTCTAGCAACAGTTGGTACAGTTGATATTAGAATGTAGTTAGACAGTGCCTATAGAAACCGTTCCTAAAAATACATATATTTTAAATAAAATAATAGACTGTGTATTATTCTGTGGAGCTTTTGAGCTAGCACTACGCGGACATGACGAAACTGAGTCCTCTGATAACCCGAGAATATTTCGAGGTCTAGTAAATTTTGTATCTGAACTAGATGCCATTTTTAAAGACCATTTGCAAAACAGTACTGTGTCTAAGGGCACTTCGAAGGCAATTTAAAATGAACTTTTAGATTCGATACTAGCGATTATTCACGAAGAAATAAAATCTGAAATTAATCAATCTGACTTCATTGCAGTTCAAGTGGATGAAACCACAGATACTTCCAATAAAGTACAAATAGTTTTTGTGTTTAGATACGTTTTAGACGCTGTTGTATGTGAGAGATTTTGTAAATTTATTCAGCCTCAAGGAACGACATCGCAGCATTTGACAGACGTAATTTTAAAAGAGTTAGAATGTCTGAAAATTAATGAAAGTCCTGAAAAATTGATAGCACAAAGTTACGATGGAGCATCAGTAATGAGTGGTACTTTTGGAGGTGTACAAGCCAAAATTAAAAAAAGTTATCCTTCAGCACAATTTTTTCATTGTTACGCTCATCAACTAAATTTAATTTTACAAAAAGCATCAAGTCAGGATAAAAGCATAAAATTTTTTTTTGCTAATTTACATAGCTTTTCTTCATTCTTTGGAAAATCGCCAAAAAGAACAGCCGTGTTAGATAATGTTGTTAAGGTGAGATTACCTAAAGCGGCTCCAACCCGATGGAATTTTAATACAAAGTGCATAGAGACTGTTTATACCTATCGAACAGAATTATTAGATTGTTTAGAAAAAATCATTGATAATGAATCAGAAAACAACACTCTAAACCAAGCTATTGGTTTAAAAAACTACTTACAAGATGAACATTTTCTTTACTGGTTAAATTTTTTTTCATTTAGTTATGCCTCATTGTGATACATTGTTCAATCAATTACAAAAATGTAATATCGATGTCACAACAGTAAATAAGTGTATTGGCGTTTTTAATAGTAAAATTGAAGACATCAGAAATAAAATTTTGAATAACTGTTTGGAGGAGACATCCATGCAGTCTGCCCAGAGATGTAAAACGGAAGAATCAAAAAGGAGAATTTCATTAGTAGTTTGTGATATAATTACATCTGAGATCAAAAACAGGTTTGGCTTCAGTAATCATTTAGCAGTGTCACAGTTAATTCACGCAGATCGATTTAAAGATTATAAAAAAAGCTTTCCTCAAGATATGTTTAAATTAGTTAAAACGGAGTATCCAGTCATAAATCATTTGAAACTTAAAACTGAATTAGAAGTTTTATATAGCCGAGAAGATTTTTCCAATAGTGAAGGTGCAGTTGCTTTGTTACAGCTTTTTATTAACAATAATTTGTGCAATACTTTTTCTGAAAGTGTCAAACTTTTAAAAATCTTGTGTACTCTCCCTATGACTACCGTCGAAAGTGAACGTTGTTTTTTCACCTTAAAAAAGAATAAAGACATTTCTAAGAAATACCATGGGTCAGGAAAGGTTATCTTCTTTAGCTATGCTTACCATAGAAAGGGCATTAATAAATAAGATAAGAGACTTTAATGAAAAAGTAATTGACCACTTTGCATCTCAAAAAGACCGGAGAATCGACTTGGAATTTAAATCACTTTAAAAGGTAGGTAATACAGTAAACTTTTCTAATTGACCTCCCTATCTCTTGACCCACGAACCGCCACTGCAACAAATATGTACCATTTTGACTAAAACGTACCACCAGCTATTTTCATTGACATACCAAATGTCTTTTATGGATTGATATTTTAACATTTCATAATATTGTAACGGGTTTTCCATAATAGACCACGTATGGGTACTCTACTAAGGGAAATCCTATATTTTATGCCAATTCACATTCACAATCAACTAGCGACTGCAACCTGCAGCAGTACAACTGATTGTGAATTGGCTTGATCTTGGATACCATAAAAAATTCTGGCCCAATAAGAGATATTTGGAATCATCTTATTTATTTTTACAGGTTTTGAGTTTTAAGAGAGACTACTAGATATTTACTTTATTGAAAAAAGTGCGAAAGTTTGCCGCCATTTTGATTTTTTTGGGCCAACAGACAGATTCGAAATCAGCGACCTCAAATTAACAAAAGTATCCAAATTTGCTGTTAACTTGATTTAGAGAAAGCTTTTTAGAAAATATGCCCTATCTATGAGTAGAATTTCTTATTTACCCAAACATATTTTTTAACAAAAAATTATTAAAACTTTGAGATTATGTGTTTTTTTAAATAAACATAACTCTAGTAAATATTCCTCTTTTTTCACTGAGGAAATATTTTGACTGGCTTTAAAATATAAGAATTTGAATCTTTCACTTCAGAATGAGAAAATGTGAAAAAGTTTCTCTTTTTGTTTTGCTTTATTTTTCAGAATTATTGCGATTTGACAAAAATAGTTACTATAATATGTAGGTATTCATAAATCATTGGAGTGAGTGTTAAATATCAATCTACTTAGGTTAGTTAATTTGTTAATTGGGCATAAATAACGAAAAACCAACCAGGGGTGTCCAAAGGCTTTTCCAGTTGTACTTTATTTCCAAAACTGTATTTCGGGGAATTTTCATGCAAAACCTTGTCAGAAGTTGGCACATTGTATTCATTTGGTGCTATAGGTTGTAAAAAGAGTGTCAGGTGGATGTAAAAAAAATATTCATCGTTTCTGTTTAAGGGCTTATTTGAGTTAGGTATCTAACATTTCAATACATTTATTTGATTCTTACATGTTATATTTCAAAAGTGATTATTGAATTTTATAATTAATTTAACATAGAGGCATAAAATTATTAATAGATAATCTCACATGAAATTACAGGTAAATATTAAACCTTCTAAACAGAAACGACGTATGTTAGAAAATTGGCTATATAATATATACACAGTATGTCACAGTATGGCCCATTAACACCTCCATAAAAAATTTTTTGTCATCCGATTCGGACCGGTCTTTTTTTAAATGTCATCATATCAAACTGTACCACAAGATAAAACGACACATTTTATTTACAAAAGTCAAGGCCTACTACTGTTTTCTTTTCAGGGTCAAAATCCATGAAAACCTATCAGCGATTTTTTTATGTAAAATCTGGTTATGCCACTGAATTTAGGACCTTCTTAAATTGCTCTATATCAAGATTAATTAAAAAACATTAAATTAAAAAAAAAATTTAAGACGAAATTAATATTTATACTACTATTGTCATTCAAGCAACCCATAAAATGAAGAAAAAATCACTTGAAACATGAATTTTATTAACTAACAACAATATCTAATAAAAGAACATACAGTACCTATTATTAAAAATTAACAACTTAAGTCTCTGATGCTCGACCAGTTCCCCCCGTTTATTTCAATACTTTTTCATGCTGCTTTCTTTTGCTTGGGGCATGATTTGTATACTTTCTTTTTTAATAGTATCCCAGACATGTCTAGGGATGTTAGATCCGGTGACTTAGGTGACCATCCAATTAAGAGTCTATTGGGACCTATGCACTAGTTTTCACAATTATTGTTTAACTATACCCCTATCACTGCTGCATTGTAGATAAGATACCCATCTAATTAAAAATGCAAATTTATTCATTCTTGATTATTGAATATTGTCTAGGGCATCCAGAAATTCAGTTCTACGGAATTCTAAGAATTGTCTTCTATTTAAATTACCTCAAAGAACTCAAGGACCAATAATTCTGTAGTTAAGTATTCCGCACCAAAAGTTAACGAGAATTTTGAGATGAAACCAAAAAAATGGTAAAAATGGCTTCATCGCTAAACAGAATAATTTTTAAAAAGTTTCTGTTATTCAGATATCCTAGGCCCGTAAATTCCATCATTTTCTCATCATCATCTGGTCCCAGAGGGGTATTGGGGGAAGCATAAAAATTTAAGTTATTCGTTACTGTTTACAGTTTTGTATGTGTTTTTTATTAAATATTGTTAATGTAGTTAATAAAATTTATTGCTTGAATAATGTAAGTATTAATTTCGCCATAAAACCATGAAAATTTTAAATTTCTCAACAAAACTTGATACAGGCCAATTTGAGAGGGTCTTAAATTCAGTACCATAATCAGATTTTTTTGTAAAAAAAATCACGAATAGGATATCTTGAAGTTCGACATTGAAAAAAAAGATCATAGTAGGGTTTGACTTTTGTAAATAAAATACGTCTTAGAACACAGTTTTTGTTTTTATAAAAAATACCCAGTCCAAATTGGATGACAAATAAAACTTTAACGAGGGTGTCCAACTGTATATTGTAGTTTTCAAGAGTTATGTTAAATTGTGAAAATGCAATAATACTAGGCAATACAAAAAGCAATGTACACCAAAATTAAATAAACTGTTAATTGGGTAAATTTATTAATATTATTGCTTCCTACATACAAAACATTCTTTAAAACACAGGAATTATGCAGGATCAAATTTAGTTTTTATAATCATTTAAGGGTACACATTGACACAATTCATGAATGTGAACAGCTATAGTAGGTCTTCGAAACATCTAATCGTACGTAGAAGGAACAGAATGCACTAAACAAGTCTGACTGTCTGCTATACACGTAACTGAATTTTTGACCATAAATCTTGTAAATATAAATATATGCTGCTTACTATATACTAGTGTATACTGTATAATGCTGTTATTTTAGATACCATGTCGATATTGTCGACTATTCTCCCATACCTCCAGTGGTGGATTTACGTATAGATCCGCGAGGTCTAACCTAGGGGTGCCAAACTCAAAGGGGTCCCACCAAATGCACAAATGTAAAATAAGTGAATGAATAATGAATAAATACGAAAACGGTCGTTTTTTCATCAAATAAAACTATCCCGCTCTAGAAATGTTAGATTACCTCTTGTTTTGATTTAAATTTTTTCTCTTTAGCAATGACAATGATAATAAGTTTTAAACTTTTTCAAGATAACTACGATGTCGAAAGACAAATACGAAGGAATGGAAATGTTTTTAGAAACTATCATTGCAAATGAGTTTGAATTAATTATAGTTTTTATTAAACGAATGTCTGTGATGGTCGTTAATGAGTTTTTAATAATATACTATAATAATTAAAGACTAACAAAGAGATGATATTTTACACAAGTTGTTGCCTGTTAAAGTAGAAATTATTTCTTCAATAAAAAACAGAAAAAACTTTATTTCCTATTTTTATTTCTAGAGGACTTCCAGCCAGGTACATGAACAATTTGTCCTACGTTTCGTCCGAGCACAGCATTAACAGAACACGCCATAAATAATTCACACAGTTTTAACTTTCCGGATACAACCATACTGCATAAAGACAGAAATATCAAAAAACGCTTGTCTTTGGAAATGGCCGAAATACAAAACAACAAAAAAAAAACAGTAAATTATCAAACAGATATAGAAAATCTAAGTAGCATATATCGCAATTTTATTCAATAGTAACAATTTTTAAACATCCTGTATATGTGCTAACTGCAAAACCTCTTCTCAACGGCTATCCAATATCATGAGAATGTTTACAATAACTCTGTCACTCGGACCATAAATATACTTCAGCTGTTATAATGACCTACTCTTAAAAAGAAACACATCAACGACAACACCAAATACTGATCTTTCTCTGCCTAACTCGTCGAACTACACGTACATCACATACCTATCAAATAAAAAAATGACGAAAAACAAAATAAAACCCAACCAATACAATGAAATTAAAATAGGAAATTTATTATATTAGGTAAGAAAACATTTTTTTAGATATGCATTCTGTCACTAATCTAATTTACGACTTATGTAAAACCATTATTTTTAGCTTTTAACCTTGAAAAAGTCCGAAACTCGGACGAAACGTAGGACAAAATTGTTCATGTACCTGGCTGGAAGTCCTCTAGAAATAAAAATAGGAAATAAAGTTTTTTCTGTTTTTTATTGAAGAAATAATACTAACAAAGAGTTTCAAAAATAAACATGCAATAAATATGTTTATATAAATAACCGAAAACACATATTAAAGGAGCGTCATAAATGAATGTTTCTAGGGCGCTATTGTACGTAAATACACTTTTGTTTATATCGTGGTGGACACCTGGTCTATCTTCTCTCCAAAAGAAATTTGTTTCAATTTTAATGAATTTATTCTATATTTTAGCCATTTTAGTATTTGTATTTGATTAAAGGCAGGTTTAGACGGGGATACGATCGGCAATACATTATAAACATTTGAATTGTTGCTGCCATAATAGGTTTGTTCCAGCAGCATTCAAAAACGGTTTGGAACTGTCTTCGACATGCGCAAAACGAAATTGGCGTTCCAGCAGACAATAATCGGGGAATCTGAACATTAGTTCAGTGATCCGGCAAGTCAACTGATTTTGAAGAACTTATAGATTCTCTACGGAATTTAGCCTGGTCGCGCAGTTCAAATATAAAATGACGTTTAAAACTATTTGAATTAAAAACGAATTTGTGAATAACTTAATATCCTATGGCAGCCTTCTCTAGTTTGCATAAAGATAGAAATAATTCCTTCATCTTCTAAAACTAATGTTTTGGGAAATTTAAACACAAATGATTCAAAATGATTGCAAAACCAGAGCTATAGGTTATGTTATTTGTAAGTTTCAATCAAATGTCATGCGGAGAAAGTACGAAAAAGTAGGAGAGGCAAAATGTTCGTTCCAGTAGTATAAATTGCCAACTAATTCTCGACTAATTGATGATTAGACATGCACATTAAAAAAAATCATCAGACCGTTTGTCATTTTCTGCTGGAACAAACCTAATATTTCTCTACATGATTCGAGTTTCATGTGTTTCTACTATTTCCCTCATCCTCGAGAATAAGCATATTTCGGACGTGCGCAATAACAAGCGTCAAGTCCCATGGATTCTTCATATCGTACCATCATATATTAAAAATAAATATAGTTAAAAAAACGAAAAAACACGCTTTTAAAGCACATCAAACTAAAAAGTGAAAAATAATTATTAATATAAACTGAAAACAATAATGAACGAAAAATACTAGTATTATTGTGAAAAAAGCGTGGGTTGCTCGATATACGAAAAATATGGCACAAAGCGCCTCACGCTTTTTTCACAATAATACTAGTATTTTTCGTTCATTATTGTTTTCAGTTTATATTAATAATTATTTTTAATTTTTTTAGTTTGATGTGCTTTAAAAGCGTGTTTTTTATATTTTTTAAACTATATTTATTTTTCAATTTTTAGTTTGATGTGCTATGAAAGCGTGTTTTGTAGTTTTTTTAAAGTATATTTATAATGTTTATTGATGCTGATATTATAACATATTACGATCCAACAGATATTTCTGAAAAAAAAAAAAAAAAAAATTTTTATTTCAGCCATGGGATTTGAACTCACGCCCGAGGACTCCGTCGTTTCGCGTCGACTAAGACTTGCCCGCTCGGCCAACGACCTAACTGACGGAATATACTTACAATATTAAGCCTCTTGCTCTCATGCAGAGGATACGTGAAGAAAGGACTGGTGATCCCGATCAGGATAATGATGTAAACTTATCAAATTATTGTATTGTTACCGGTTCTTCGTAAGTGTACAAAGTTTCAATTAAATCTGTCCGTTTAAAGTGGGTCAAAATCGAGTCAAAGAGTCGGTTACAAACAAACAAACAAACAAACATACAAGTGAAGCTAATAAAATCGTGTTAATAAACTTATACGAACGAAATAATTGTATTTAAAATTATGAATTTTTTTTCTATTTTCGTCAACTATTCAGGATAAGTGTACCCATAAATGTATATAAAATACTACAAATGCCCTACATATTCTCTCTTTAAATACCTTCATATCTATGTACAATTGATATGATATGTCATCTAGATTCACCCATTTACAGTGGCGGATTTAAGATTTGGCTAAGGTGAGCGCAACAAACTAGACGTCGCTTATCCAAAATAGAGACGTTTTAACAACATCTGGCCAACTACAATACATGGACTGGGACGCGTGCATAATATAGAGAGTAGAGGAAGTAAAACAAAAACATAACCTATATATTTTTGTTGTTCTATTCTTCTCGTAATTTTCTTTGTCAGATTTCCATCTCAGTATCAATGGAGAGAGACCGGTCATTCAAGTATTCAACAACTTTTTACAACTAAGCAGATATATGGTGCATATTTTAAAAGAAATCATACATAAATACGGCAGAGGTTGCTTTACACAACTCCGGCGTCATTTTTTCAAGATCAGTTCGATCAGTATTCGGATAAGCGTTGTTACGACATTATCCATCAACATCAGTCAGGACGCGTCGGGCGACGTTGATACAAGGTTAAAATACTTCTTGGAAAGACAACGATTTTTCCTTTTTTCTTTCTATAGTGTGGCCAAGGTGTACGCCTCCCGAAACAAAAAACTGGCTACCACTGGGTCGCAAAATTTGAATTTTGTTAGATTTAAAACAAATTTTTAATTTGTGGTGAATTAAAACATCCACGTATTTTCTAATTTATTAAGATTGAACAAAATAAAATTTTAGGGGGCGCGCTCCCTCACCCTAAACCCGCCACTGTCTATTTATTTTTATATTTAAAATAAATTCGATTTAGAAATACTAAAATTTCTCTCGAAATGAAATGGGGCAGAGTCACTCGCTTTAAACATCACAGCGATTAGCAACGGTTTTTGGTTGTACGCATCATTACATATACTCGTATTTAACCGATATCGTTGGGTTTCGCTGCTAAAGGTTATAACATAACTTATTTTTCGTATAAACTACAATTTAAAAAAAAATGTATATAGTAGTCAGTATTCTGATAGTCTAAAATAATCACAGAATTTTATTGAACTATATAGGTGAAATACTAAGGTCATAAAACTAATAAAACTAAACATTTAAATATTTGCATGTATACAGTGTCTAACAAAACGTCCGCATCATAAGGAAACTTTTTTATTTTTTGATTTACATAAAAACTGATTGTGGCAATCGCCTCTGCTTTAATTAAGACATAAATAATCAATTAGAAGTTGTGACATGATAGATAATATACAGAGTATAAAAATTTTAGATCCATAAATTGAAGTGATAATTCTAAATAAAAAATATGAAACAAAGTTCCCATAAACATGGGTCTAAATATCCATAATAACAAAACTGTAATTTTTTATTTTTCAAAATTCTGAGCATCTTTGAAAAGGAATAAACTAAGATGTTGACTCGAAATAACCTTGCACTATTGACAGAAACTGACACGAAATGTTTCTATACTGCATAGCATTCTTATTTTTATTTTATTTATTTAATTTTTGTTCGCAAAAGCAATACATTTTTATACCTTGAATATATCAATAAATGATGCTACAAATAAAAATTTTGTACGAATATCATTCTCTTCTAATTACGAAAATGCCATCAATTTTTAAAAAAGTCTTCAGTGGCGTAGAAAATAGGATGCAAAATATATACGCCATTGGGCACTGAACCAAACTTCTTAGTATCATTTCGTAGTTTCTCAATTCAAAAATTCCTGTCCAAAATTTGGGCAAAATCGGTTGAATGGAAAAAGAAATTAAAAAAATATATTTTTTATACAGCTTCGAAGGATTATATTTCCGTTATTTCCAGGCCCATGTTTATAGAATTTTTGTTCATATTCGTTTAGTTAGAATCATTACAAATTTACGGGCTATAGCTAAATTATCCGCATTAAGAGAATTATTTGTAAACAAATTTTACACTCGTCTTTGGATACCAGGTCCTTTAGCCACAATATTTTGTATTTGTACTTTTTTTAAATCATACCAAAATATTCCACAGTAATACTTACAGATTCTTTCAACTTCATTTTCTTATTTTTTTAACCCAATAACATCGTTTTTAATGCTAGAAATGTAAATGCGATAAAAAATGCTCCCCTGCATGGGGGCAAACAACAAGATGCCTTCACTTTATCTTAGGGTGGTTTTCTGAAATCGTTGTTAGGTCAAATTGAAGGTACACGCCAATTTGTACTACTTTCTTCCGAATCAAAGCAAATCTTTTCTGAACATTAGGTGGCAAAACGTTATTGAATACTACAGGGAGCGCCAAAATACGTGGACTATTTAATAATGTTTTATTGGTAGAACTTAGAACAAAATGACAAAAGGCATAGTATTCAGCAAATATGGAAGATTATTTAATGAAATATTGTGTACATCAAATGAACTCCTTCATTATCAATGCACTCTTGCAAACGGTGAACTAAATTGGACATTACTTGTTAAAGCATAGCCATCAGAATGGCTTCCATTTCAGCTCGGATGTTCAATTTAAGTTCGTCTAAAGTTTTCAGTTTCCGCTTGTATACTTTTGCTTTAAATAACTCTACAAAAAAAAAATCTGGAACAGTAATATCCTGTGACTTAAAGAGCCAGTGAAAGTCTCTGTTACGTGATGTCAATCGTTGTGGAAAAGATTGTTCCAAAATTGTCATTCAAATTCTTGCAGTATGGCTAGTAGCGCCATCCTGTTTTAACCAAATAATTTTCCACATATTTGCATATTTATCAGAGTTAACTGTTATCGTTGCATCGTTTTCTTCAAAAAAGTATGAGCCAATAATTTTTGAAGACGAAACTTCACACCATACTGCAACTTTTGGAAAATGCAATGGCTTTTTATGAATTGTACACGGATCTTCAGCTGGTTTGTTAGCAAGACCATTTAAATGTGCTTCATCCGTCGTAAATAAAAAAATTTCAATATTTGGAATGTTATTTCGCAGTTCTAAGAATCTTTGACAAAAATAATCTTTAATGCGATCATTCTTATCACATTAGTTTTCGACCAACAGCCATCTTGTACGGATGATATTTCGTCTAATGCAATATCTAGGCTTAAACACATTTTATGCTGCTGCGTGATGACGAAATGCTCGAGTTGGGCTTTAAATGAGTGCTTGCCTTATCAGTCGCTCGTTTTGCGGATTACATGCAGATCGAGGTTTGCTGCTTGATTTTCGATTTAAAACAGTGCAAAATTCTCTCCACTTTTGACCCCACCTTAAAATGAAATTTCGCGCTGGTGTTCGTCGAACATGAAAATTCACGGCGGAAATCGCATTGTACTCGAATAACTGAATTAAATTTAATAACATTCTTGACACAATAAACATTATTTAAAGATCAGCGTTAAATTTTGACCACTGTTAACCATTGTTAACTTTTTCCAAAGTTTGTTTTCTTAAACTATTACTAGATCAACTGAAAATGTTTTGTCCATGGTCGAGTGATAAGGACACATGCCTCGCACTCTGGAGTCCCAGGTTTGATCCCCAGTCGAGCTAGGATTTTTTCTAAACCAGAAATTAATCTTAACATACTCGGGTGTGTGTCCATTGTCTTTAAATGTGTAGCCCTCACCCACACAAAGTACGTTGAGGTACCTTCAGAGATACAGGGGTTGCATTACCTGTGATGTTTAATTTTCTTAATAATTTTTAGTCCATGCATTTTAACACTCCCTGTATTGTGTAGAATGCATTAATTTTTAATATTTTCTCGAAACCAAAGAGTGCTTAGTATTATTTTAAATGAAAAAGAAGTCCACCAAAAAAAGAATTCCTTATGTTGCGAACTATTTCGTACACACTGTATGAGAAGCAAAATATAAAACTTTTTCATTTAAAGTCGAATTCGTATTGTATAATGAATAAATACAATATATATATATATATATATATAATATATATATATATATTTTATATATATATATATATATATATATATATATATATATATATATATATATATATATATATATATATATATATATATATATATATATATATATATATATATATATATATATATATATATATATATATATATATATATATATATATATATATATATATATATATATATATATATATATATATATATATTCTGGAATATGTAATAAAAACACTAACCAGGGACATCAAAAGGTTTTTCAGATTCAAGTTTAACTCCAAAACTATATTTAGGAGCGCTATCATGTACAACTTTTTCAGATGTTGGAACATTATAAACATTTGGTGCTAGAATAAGAAAAAAATAGAACAAAAAGAGAAAACAAATAAAAAAACTAACCCGGAGTGTCAGACGGTTTTTGGAGATCAGTTTTAACTCCAAAACTATATTTTGGAGCTTGGTCGTGCAAAACTTTTTCCGATTTGGGAACATTGTATTCATTGGGTGCTAAAATCAAATTACAATCAAAAAGGACAAATAAATAAAAGCAAAAATAGAAAAAATAGAGCGCTATCATATACAAGTTTTTCAGATGTTGAAACATTATAAATATTTAGTGCTAGAATTAGAAAAAGGAGAAGAAAAGATAAGGCAAATAAAAAACTAACCCGGAGTGTTAGATGGTTTCTGAAGATCTGTTTTAACTCCAAAACTATATTTTGGAGCTTGGTCGTGCAAAACTTTTTCCGATTTGGGAACATTGTATTCATTGGGTGCTAAAATCAAAATATAATAAAAAAAATGAACAAATAAAAAAGCAAAAATAAAAAAAATAATAAAAAACTAACCCGGGGTGTCTGAAGGTTTATTTATGGGCGTCCTTCGTCCAAAGGAATATCGATGACTACCATAGCGCCGGAGCGGTTTATAAGCGTTAGGAGCTGTGTTAACATTATTAATAAATACACTTACACCATTGTTAATCTACTAAAAATTGGTTACATATTATGATTAATTTTTACCAAATAAGTAGCCTTGGTTCCATAAAAATATTCATATATAAAAGAACATGTATATTTATATCAATACATGCAATCAATTATTTCCTGAAAATTTGTCGAAGGAAGTGTAAATATGATATTCTTATAATTTATTCACATTACATCGTTAGAAAAAAAAAATAGTATATACACCGATTTCTACTCCGTGGGAATAGTTATTTTTCTAGTGCGGAAAGTGCTACTTTCCCGCACGCGAGTAATTTTTCTTTCCTATTTTGTAAAGTTTTTAGAATTTGATTTGGCCTGTTTAAAACCCTAAACCCTTTTAGTGCTACGCCATTGACATCAAAATAAAAAATAATAGAATATGCAACAAACTTCCTTCAAAAATTCTCCCGAAAATAAAAATCTAAGTACAATTAAATTAAAAACATTTGGTCTCGTATTCCAAAATCATATTAGATGAGAGCAAAATTTGTTCCAAAATTCACCGCAAATCTAGTTTACACAATATTTTGTTGCAAAATTCTGATTAAAATTATCGGGTGTGGCGTGAGAATGGCAAGTGCGCTAATATTTTGCTAGTTTGCCAAGAATTTTGGATCATTGTCCTCTCTAAAACAACTAAAAATATATGAATATTTTAAACAGACGAATTAGAAACCTGCCTGTTGCTAATTAATACTAATAGTTTCTAAAAGAAAAAATGTAATTTTTATTAACCAACCAGGTGTGTCCAAGGGTTTTTCTAGTTGGTATTTCGCCCCAAAACTATATTTCGGGGTATCATGTGTAACGGTTTCTGGTATATTGTAAACGTTCGGAGCTGATTAAAAAATTGTTTTAATTAGAATATGTACAAGTATACAGAGTGTTTGCATAAAGGGGCATAATTGTCATCCTAATTAATAACTATGTGGAAGTATTTAACTGATGAATATAAATAGGAATAGTTGTTCTGTACAGATACTTTGTGTAAAAATTTCCAAGGCCTACTCTCTTCAAAATATTACACGCAAGATCGAGAGCACACATTTTGTTTCTTTGGTAGTTTTTCATTAAAAACTAAATGTGTATCATACCACAGGTTCGCTCTTTATCCTATATTATTTTAAAAATGCAGATTTAAAATTTTTATAAATATATAATGTTTTCCATTTAAAGTTTCGTTTCGTGCAATGAGAAACAGTAGGCTACAATAATTTATTTGTAATGGTATTGTTTTTTTTAAGGCAATATTATACTATATGCACCAACTATTCAAATACGTCTAATATTAACAGAGACATTAGCTTTTACACAATCACCCTGTATATACTTTATCTAAAATTATACGAACTACAAATGTTAGTTTTTTTTGTTACCATGTAGTTCATGTATGCGGGATCCATTCTATCCATTTTAATTATTATTAAAAGGATTAATTGATGTTTGTAACCCAAGTGAATACATTCTATTATCAAAATAAAGTCCTTATATAACATAACTTGTTCATAAATAATATTTTAATGATCGATAACGAGCACTTAATCTTCATCATATATTTATTTACAGTTTTATTAATGTGTACTAAATATGTTTCGAGTAGTAATTATTGTTACGATATGATAAAAAACAATGCCTGTTCTAGCGTTTTTAGAAAACGCGTAAACAAATACGATTTTTTGAAATTTTAGAGTATGGTATGTAACGATTGAAGGAGATTCTTTTGAATCGTGTCGTAATTATCTGCTCTTAAAGATATTATTTAAGAAAAATTTTGATAACCTAAGTATGGTTTTTAATAGTACAAACCAAAATTTCGTGCGAAACTACGTCAGTGTTACACACCGGTAGCGATATAAAAGAGTTTCCTCATATAAGAACTTTACTTTCATTTTAATATTTAAAAGGAGGCTAAAGCCCAACAATTCCAGTGGCAATAGCACAACAATTTGAATGGGTAGTTCTATTTAGTATGAAGTGAACAATTTGTAAAATGTTAATACATTTTGACTTACCTGGGGTGTCTACTGGTTTTTCTACATTTGTTTTTAATCCAAAAGTATATCTTGGAGCATTATCATGAATAGCTTTTTCTGCTTTATCGGGGTTGTAATCGCCAGGAGCAGGGAAGTTCTCTGCTTTTGGTTCCTTTGCTCTTCCATGAAGACTTAGTGCAGGTGGTGTATCTTTACCTGTGTGGTTTAAAATGGTTTATTATTTAGTACGTAAAGAACGACAGTATAACAGCATGTTTAAGTAAGAATATAAAACTATGAACTAGTTTCATTTTAAAAGAATATGTTTAGGAATAAGACATCACAGTTCCCAAAAATATTTTTTTCCTTAAATCTAATATAGGGCACATATTATTTAATCAACAGCAATTGCCAAAATTGTATTTACTATAATAATAATTTCCAGACCACAATTTAAATACTAAGTACAAATTTTTGGGTTATTAGGTCCAATGTAAGTCACTATTCAAAATAAAACCAATAAATCAATAGATATATTAACAAATAACAACTTTATTGATAAAAAAACAGGCAAAAACTTTAAAAAGCAATTCAGGTATTTTTCCAAAAATGTATTTTACACCGAAAATTCATAAACAGAATTTACCACTTACAATTAGACCCATAGTTAGTTTCATAGGTTCCCCAATTTATAAATTATCAAAATATATTGGTGAACTTTTAGATTTTGCATTTTTAAAGGATGAAAAATATATTAAAAACTCTTTCGAAAGGTATATCCGATTGCTAAATGATTATATTCTACATGAAATAGATAATATCCCATTAAATAAAGTGTTTGATATAATCTATCAACACGATGGTGCTCCATACCACAACAGTATTAGGGTAATAATTCTTTTAAATGATACGTTCGATGAATGAATTGGAAAAAACGGATAGATAAGATGGCCCTTAAGGAGCCCAGACTTAACCGCAAATATTTTTTCTTGTGGGGTTACCTTATGAATGAAGTGTATGAAAGAAAACCTAACACATTTGATGAAATAAGTGGAAGAATAGTAGATTTAACCACTTCGCAACCACCTATGCTGGCCAAAATATTCTTTTCCATACCAGGTATTACATATTAACATTTTTTTTAAAATTATGTTTCCCTAGACCAAACGACCCCCCCAGAATTATGTGTTCACCAAAAAATCTTTTTTGAAAAAAAATGATAAACGATTTTGTTGTTTATGCGAATACCATGATATCCATTTATGGATACATAAAACATACATATCCACATATGGATAATGATCAAAACAGCTAGTTATGTATAGAAAAAATACTATAGACTATTGAAAAAATGTTATTGAAAAACACATACACGAACTGCACAAAACAGCGTTTGTTGTTACACAAAACATATGACATCTGATGTACATATCCTAACTTTCTGACGTTTTACGATAAATACTAGCACACCAGAGTATCCGCGCATGGATAAATGGCTATCCCAGGTTAGCAAAATGTAATAGAAAGTCCATGCACAATGTATCCATGCGTGAATATCGTGGTATAGACAGTGGTACCTGAAAATATCCATATGTAGATACCCTGGTTGCGAAAGGGTTAATTAATCAAATTAATAATAGCGATATGTTAGATAACTTGTAAGAACTTTTTATTAAAAGAATTAGATTATGTAATGAGAAAAATCGGTGTTATGTAGGAAAACATTTATTAATTGTATTAATAGGCAGCATTAGAATTTAATTCATAATTTTAATTATCTATAGATTTTTTTAAAAATATTTGAGATATACACTCACGCCTACGACGTAAACTGTTGAAGGAATACTTATCAAGCGGCTCTTGCTGTGGAAAGCCAATCTGTGGATTTACATTTATTTCTTTTTATTTATTTATTTCATACACTGCCCAACAGATACAAGACCCAACTACAGGGCAGGGGATTCTGACAGAGTTTAATACAAACAGAAATTGTAAATACAAAAAAAAGTTATGACAAAAGGTACAAAGGAGTTAAAACTTATAAATATAGTTTAAAAAACTAAAAAAACACGCTTTTAAAGCACATCAAACTAAAAAAGTGAAAAATAATTATTAATATAAACTGAAAATAATAATGAACGAAAAATACTAGTATTATTGTGAAAAAAGCGTGGGGTGCTTTGTGCAATATTTTTTCGTATATCGAGCACCCCACGCTTTTTTCACAATAATACTAGTATTTTTCGTTCATTATTATTTTCAGTTTATATTAATAATTATTTTTCACTTTTTTAGTTTGATGTGCTTTAAAAGCGTGTTTTTTTAGTTTTTTTAAACTATATTTATTTTTAACTTTTAGTTTGATGTGCTATGAAAGCGTGTTTTTTTAGTTGTTTTAAACTATATTTATATTGCTTATTGATGCTGATATTATAACATATTACGATCCAACAGATATTTCTGAAAAAAAAAAAATTTTTTATTTCAGCCGTGAGGTTCGAACTCACGCCGGATGAGTCTGTCGTTTCGCGTCGAGTGCCTTAACCCACTCGACCACCGGGCTAATTAACAATTATGGAATCTACTGACATATTAAGCCTTTGCTTTCACGCAGGGATACGTGAGGAAAGGATTGGCGATCCTGAACAGGATAATGATATAAACTTATCAAATTATTGTATTGTTACCGGTTCTTAATAAGTGTACAAAGTTTCAATTAAATCTGTCCGTTTAAAGTGGGTTAAAATCGAGTCCAAAGAGTCGGTTACAAACAAACATACAAACAAACAAGCAAACATACAAGTGAAGCTAATAAAAGCGTGTTAAAAATTAAGAACACATGTATATAAACATTGTTCACACACTACAAACCTTAGTTTAAAATAAACACGTACAACGAGAAATAAAGAACATTTTTAATATATAAGATAACTGATAAAACAAAGAAAAACGGAGAAAAGCAAATAAAAGCAAAGAAAAACAAAGACAGCGTATTAGCCTGCATCATAGTAGCTTTTCAGATCGCTAGGGCTGCAATTAAATATGTCGATATCTGTACAGATGGAGTTATGATTTTCGCAGATTATGTGAATTGGAGAGAATTTTAGAGCATTTGTCCGAGGTGTCGCTAGGTAAAATACATTACTGTGACGTGAAATTGTTCTTGGGATGTGAAAATATAATTTAGACACTAGTTCCTGTGCATCGATATTGTTATTAATGATAAGCTCATTAATAACAATATCGATGCACAGGAACTAGTGTCTAAATTATATTTTCACATCCCAATATTTGAGATATACACTCACGCCTACGACGTAAACTGTTGAAGGAATACTTATCAAGCGGCTCTTGCTGTGGAAACCCAATCTGTGGATAGTTACCCTCGGTTCTAAAATACAGAAATATCATAAATTTACGTTGAACTTGTTCTAAGTTATTGATATATACATTGTACTGAGGGGATCAGACAACTGAGGCATATTCAAGCTTCAATCTAACATAACAACCGTAAAGCATCTTGAGTGTGTCAATATTCGAAAAATCACGCGAATTTCTAATTATAAATCCATACGATCTGCTAGCTTGAGACACAACGGTGTTAATATGAACGTTGAATGTAAGTGATTTGTCAAAAGTAACACCTAAGTCCCGGAGTATGTCAGGCCTATTTAGTACATCATCATTAATGTTGTACTTGTATGATATTGAGGATAATTTGCGTGTGTAAGACATAACGTAGCATTTTTGGGTGTTTAAAGGAAGTCTGTGTTTATTGCACCAATTACTAATTTTTTGTACGTTTTCTTGCAAATGGATACAATCCTCTATATCGATCCTGCAGAAGAGCTTTAGATCATCGGCGTACATTAAATATCTGACTTCTAAATCATCTGCAATATAATTAACGAATACAACAAAAAGTAATGGACCGAGGATAGATCCTTGCGGAACCCCGGAGGTAGCAATGTATTCGACAGACTTGAAACCATTAAATGCGACAGATTTGTATCTGTTAGACAGATAGGATTGAAAAAGAGATATTAAGTTTTTAAAAAGTCCAACATTACAAAGTTTATTAAGCAATATTTTATGGTGAAGCCTGTCGAATGCTTTCGAAAAATCTGTGTAAATGACATCTGCTTGTGATTGATCATCTAAGGATTCAGAGAAGTATTGCGTAATGCAGAGCAAGTTTGTTGTTGTGGAACATCCCTTCATAAAACCGTGTTGATGAATTGATATTTGATTACTAATATTACTGTAACTGGCATTATGTAACAGAATTTCAAGAACTTTAGCAAAGTTGCAAATTATAGAGATTGCACGGAAGTTTGAGATATCTGATTTTGTTTTTTATTTTCTTCAAGGCCATAAGGACCTCCTTCTCCGTAAAACACGATACCTGAAATACCGAGTTATTGTTGAAACTGGGCTCGGTATCTAATGCTTCTCGAAACGAATTGTTACAAGGTGCATATGATTTGCTAAAGTGATCAGCAAATGGATTCAAAATATCTTTAGGCTTGTTTATTGCGGAGTTATTATATTTCATAACATTAGAAATGTTCTTTGACCCTTTTTTACTATTTAAAAATGTCCAAAACTTCGATGGATCGTCTTTAATACTATTTTCTGCTGCTCTGATATAATTTCTGTAGGCCATGTCTATATCCAATTTTATTTTGTTTCTTAGCAGTTTAAACTCATTTTGACATATTATGTTATCACTTTTTTTATATTCATCAAGATTAGTTGTATTTTGATAAAACAAAATAAATTAAATTCTGATTCAATGTTTTTATTTCAAGTTTATACAAAATAATAATTTTGGTGCCATACCACTCATTTGTGTCTACAATTCGTATATATAAGGAAAGTAACTACATGTTATTTCTATTTAAAAAATATAATACAAGGATAGTGTAAAATAAATGATGCAATAATACAAATCATAATATATAGCTAATTTTTGACTACAATAATAATTGTAAAACTTCTGACGAATGCTTAAAACTTCCAAGGAATTTCAAGGGAAATCCATGGAATTTCGTTGAATTCCTCGGAATTAAGGGAATTTCATAGAAATCCAAAGAATTCCAGGGAATTCCAAGGGTATTTCAAAGAATTCCACGAAATTTCATATGCTTGTACACCAAACTTCCAAACAGGTTTAACCCTCGGCGTAAAGTAGGTGCATCGCTAACAAAATGTGTCAAAACTTATTTCATATATTCTGCTTACTGCACGCTTTCCATAATGTAGCAGAAAAAGTTCGAAGTAGCTATTCCGACGTCGACCAGTTAATCGCAAATACAAACAAAAAAATCTGAAAATCGGTTGACCCCGCAGGCCGTCCCTGAAACTTCCCGCTATTTTCGAGCTTAAAGCGCTCAAAAAAATACGTATTAGTTGATTTTTGAGCTCTCCGACCTCAAAATATTATACACATACATTTTTGAGCTCTACGATTAAGTGAAAAATCTCGAAGTTATATTAAAAAAAACACTTTTTTTTTTAATTTTTGAACTGCGATATCTTTTGAACAAATTAACAAATCGAGATGCAGTTTGCAGCATTCAACGCAGTTTTTTAAGTACAAAAAGTTATGTTTGTACCAAAAATCGATCCGACAAAAATTCTGAATGTTATTTCAAAAAAACACTTTTTTGCGAATTTTTGTAATCGATATCTCTTGAACGAATCAACCGATTTTGATGCGGTTTACGGCATTCAACGCAGTTTTTTAAGTAAAAAAGTTATCTTAGTACCAAAAATCGATCCGATAGGAATTTTAAATGTTATTTCAAAAAAAACACTTCTTGCGAATTTTTCATAATCGATATCACTCGAACGAATCAACTGATTTTGATGCGGTTTGCGACGATCGACTTTGTTTTATAAGGAGAAGAGCTGATTAGATTTTGTAATTGATCGGTTCAGTAGTCTAAAAGATATTCCAAAAAAAACAAATTTTTGAAAATTTTATTTTTGAGATTTCTCAAAATCTACCGGGCCGAATCGGTTCTAAGGAAATCTAAGTTGAGTCAACCCCGTTAGAATACCGAAAACCGCGTTTCGAACGGTCAAGCGTTCAAAAGTTATGAGAGGTTTACATACACCGTACACACACACACGCACGCACGCACGCACGCACACACATATAGTGTGAGGTACCTCGTTGCTCTACGCAAGAGCGGAAGTGTCACTTTGACGCCCAACACTACGGCGGTGCACACGGTACTGATATCTCGGGCGCCAGTTTCTGTTTAGAGTGCAGAAACACCACCTTACTCTATCGGCGGGACGATAGAGGCCGGGCAACTGCAGTGAAGATACGGCTAAGCCAGGGGTCGGGAAAAAGGGAACTTACATACAACAGATAAGGAACAGACTCTCATTCAATATATGTACATTTATTCTACACCCTAATTATTATTTACACTTTGTACACACCTTAGTAACTACAACTTATACTACAACGGTCTTAACTACAAACGGTCTTATTCTACAAGCGGTCTTATACTACTACGGTCTTAATTACGGACAAGCGGGGCAGTAAGCGGGCGGTCAAGCGGTGCGATACGGTACGCCGGTGAATGAAGCGGTGGAACGCGGTTCTAATTCCAACCTTCGGCCGCTCTCCCGTTCTAAGGAAGGATATGAGGCGGATACGTTTAGCGCTCGCGGTTCACTAACTCTAAAAAATAAAGCCCGGAAAGTACTCACCAGCCAAGTAATACCGATTATTTACCCAACCTTTATCAAACCTTGCTACCTACTTCCGGATCCTGTGCTGGCTTCCTCTCTGGAGCGGTCGGGGTCGGCACGTCTGGACGGTACGGGCGGCAGCAACGGACTGTTCTCGGATACTCTGCAAAATCCTCAAGCTACTAAACTCTGCTAAAAAGCAGAAGTAGGATGAGCGCGGTAGTCATGCGCGAAATATTGCAACTACGTCACCGTTTATCGACTTAGAAAAATTCGCAATTACCTTTGGATACCTATGTACCTCTATACTCACAAGTTTACTTACTATCCAAGTCGGCGTGGTGCTTCGGTTGGAGCTCAGACGGGAACTAATTTGATTGCAAAAATCCTCATGCTACTAAACACTGCTAAACGCAGAAGTAGAATGAGATACGGTAGTCATGCGCGGTTTATTGCAACTACGTCACCCGTTCATCGACTTAGAATAATTTCGCATGAAATTTAAATACCAATATATCCTTATACTCACGAGTTTACTTACTGTGCTGGCCGGCGTGGTTCCTCGTTGAGTAGCTGGACGGAAACTAATTTAATTATTTTCAGTCTCGGCCTCCCTCATGTTAGCGCGGGCATAAGGGTGCCGGGGACACAATGCGTGCGTCGCGTTTCGCTTACTGCCGGCCACTTGGCCTACGTGGAATGTTCATAAAAACATATCAATACTACCTATCTATAATTAACAATTTAACTGTTATTAATTAAAAGCGTAGCACCATAATGGGTAAAATATTTTTCAAAACCTAGCCACTTAGCTTAACCTAATAAAATAAAATCACTTCGTTACAATAGCCATACAGACACCATCGTGGGAATAGTCAGAATAGCTTCTTAAGACCTCAAAACGTCGAGATCTGACAAAAACTCGATATTCGAAAATCGGGGTGAAACCAATAACTTACCGATTTCTGAAAATGTTCAATTTTTTTAGCGGGAAGTTAAAAAAAAAGAAGAAATAAAATTGCGAACTCGGCTAACCGTATTCAAGAATTTCACAAAGTATATCCACAAATTCCCGACCACCACAGCCTGTAATCACGAGATGGGGGACATGGCTTCAAGCGGCTTTGTATTATCATGAACATTTCGACAAAGTTAAATCTGTAATATTGAAAACGATCCTCGAAAATTAATTTACAATATAAAGTATATCTACATAAAAGTCATCTCCGGAATTTATCCCTACCTCCTAATCTCTAATAAAATATTTCCTGTAACTTTTTAAAACAGCGAAAACAATATTCAATCTTTCTTTCCTGAAAAGGGCTTTGTTATAATAAAGAACGACTGTTGCTATATTAATGATTTATTCATATCAACTATTGTCAAACAATCCATTAATATTTAACTGTTTTTTACATTAATTACTTTTGTACATGATAACAATAAATACATCATTAGACAAATGACGACACATCTCAAAGGTACAATTTAATAATACTTTATAACACTAATTACGTACAGTTTACAGAACAATTTCCAATAAGCATGAGGGAACAGTTTCCTCTATATAAGCCCTTGCAGGTTATTTCCAAATGGTGTGGCCTTAACATTTTTTCGAAGCCAAAATCAAGCAGATATGAAAAGTGTCGTACAATATTTCTTGTGATTGTGTTCATATTTTTCAGCATAACATTATTGACGTTTGGATTGAGAGAAGCAGTGTCCAATTGGATGGCTGGATTATACAATCTAAGTTTCTTTGCAATATTTTTATGTAATGTAGCTTCGGTATATTATACGAATTTTTTACAGAAAGAAAATTTGCATAAACTATTTAAAAACATAAACTTACTTTACCACCAGTCAAAAAATTATTTTACTGTAGTGGACAACCAAGGACCTGACTTTTACATATGTTTCGTTTTAATTCACATTTGTTTTATACTTTTTGCTGGACTGGAATATTCTGTTATGATAAAGAATGCTCATTATGGATTCATAATAGATACAGCAGCATTTCTAATGATTTACATGTTTACTTATTTATTTATATTAACAACCCTACAATTTTCCTTTGTGGTTTTTACGATAAAAAATTTATTTGAAATACTAAATGGGAACATTTCTAAGTGTAAGATTGTAGATAAAAATTTGAAGAAAATTAAAAATAATCAAAAGGTTTCCAATACAAAATTGATAATTATGGGTTATGACAAGTTATTTGAGATGGTGAATGATGTTAATAAAATATTCGGACTACCAATTCTTTTTATTTATTTTGTGCTACTGGTGAGCATGATAAAGTCGAGTATACAGCTGGGAATTTTTAACAAATCTGACACATTTTATACCTTGAGAATTGTATTCAACGTCTTTGGATGTGTAACATGGTTGGTAAGTAAATATTTAGGGAGCAAACATGTAATTACTAAGCCTGGCCAAGTTCATTAATCCTACAGAGACGTACTGGGTATGCATCATATCATAATACTTGAATAAGTACAATAATAAAAACAAAACTATTTTATACATTGTGATGTACGTTTTTGTACTATTTCGTTCGCTTTAAATTCTTTTTTATGTATTTCCTTATATTTTGTAAGCTTAGTGCTGCACATTATTATTAAACTGTTAAATGACGTTCACACATGTACATTGTATATCTAAGTGATAACTAATAATAAATAAATAAATAAATAAATAAAATAAATGGAAATAAATTTTATTAATACTGGTACACTTTATAAAAATATGTACAAAACTCACCTTCTTAAGCAGATTTATGAAGTAGCTTGGTTGTCGTTATCACAAACTGGAGCACTTCTATAATAACTGTGTAGCATCAGATATGTTTCTACAGTTGTCTCAGTAAGCGATGTTCGCTGTGGTGACAAAATATGTTTGTATTTTGAAAAAGACCTTTCGACATCTACGGAAGTAATACAGGCATAAGTAAAACACTCTATGAACTCACTTAACGCAGCTGTAGATGCACCATCACAAATTTGTCTTAATTTGGCAAAATCAGGATCTTTCCGTAACGAGCTTATTTTTTGCCTCATTTATAGTCTGTAGCTGTGTATTTACGTCGTCCACTATTTGCAGCGATTCCACTAACGACAACAAAGTATTTCACAATTTTTCTATTGCGTCGTGTAGTCCTCTATAATTGTTATAAATAGTTTTTAAATCTGTTTCAAAGGAAACATCTTGAAAGCTTGTCTGGCTTTCCTTAATAGCTGCAGCCTCGTTAGGGTTGAACTGTAGTATCACAGCTTTTATTTGTTGAAAATATTCAGCATTATAAAAAGCTGCCTTCAACCACGTTCCCCAACGTGTAAGAATCGGCTCTGGTGGTTCCGGAATACCAGGACACAGTGTGGGAAATGCTCGAAGCCGTTTAGGAGATTTGAGAAATACTTTTTTTGTATTTGCTATTAATGCATCTACCTCTGGAAAACATTTTCAAATCGTTTCTGCTACAAGATGAAACGCATGCACTTTACACGTAACATGTAAAAACCTACAATCGTTTCTTTGAAGAAAACGGCCCACCAAACGCATTGTCGCAGCACCGTCGGTCACAAACATCAACACTTGACGTGTCGACAGTTCAAATTTTTCGAAAGTCTCCAACACCACCCGCGTAATTTCTTCGCCAGTACACGCAGTTAGTCTTTTGCTAGCTAGTAAAAGTGGAAATGTTGGTTTAACAGGGTCGAGTACACGTACTATAACATTTAAAATAGAATTGTTTTTACAATCTGTCGTCTCGTCAACACATAACCACAGCCATGTGTTTTTTAATGCAGATTTAATCCTATTTACAATGTCTTCACGAACACTTGGTACATATCTACGTAACGATGGACGACTTGGTAAATTCCCCTGGGGATTGTATTTATTCCAGAACTCACGAAATGCTGGTTTATCCAATATGCGCAGGGGAACATCACAGGCAATCAGCATTAACAGTATATCAAACATAAACTGAGGTTCCAAAGAAGACACGCCATTTTTTTTATTTTTATGTCGGTTACTATTGACAGTAATTTTGCAGCCGTATTTATTCCAGCACAACCAACAAACTTTACCAATTACTTTACATCCATCATACAATAAATCCGGAAATTCACCGATAAATTTATTCACTTTATCAGCGTACGGTCGTTTTCCACTCTTTACGCTCAACATTATTTATTATTTATTAGTAGTCTATGCATCGACCGACAGATAGCAACTGAAGTGTGTCGTGTCATCGTCATCGTAAACAAGCGCGCGATGGCATTGGTATTGCGCCCGACCCTGAATCTACCATCGCTTGACCAGGCTTAGTAATTACAGATAAATCCACTTTTTGCGTTAGTAATTCATTTGCTTTAGTTCATATAAATGACGAGGATGATTTACGTAAAGGCGACTTTCGAGATAAAAAGAAATCTAATGGTGTAGGACGATTCAATAAGTCATCATCTGCCAACTCAACGATTTGAAAATAGATTTAATAAATGACAAAATATGTAACATTGCTTACTTTTTACGTACTAACGAAATATGACAATGGCTGAGACTGCGCATCAACGACCATGCGCATGACTAACACAGCTTTTATGTTTTTTGCTGAGAAATATCTCCTTTGTGGGGTACATACTTGTGTGCAAAGCGAAAAAAGATCTTTCGGCATCAACCGACATAATATTTGCAAACTTAAAAATCTCTAAACCACATTTTTATGTAAAATGTCATTATCCCGTTTACTCACTCGCATGCCAGGATCATCTTTTAGAGTTTGTAATTTATTTTATACATTATTATTAATTATATGTAAGGATTTTTTTAATGACAACGAATATAAATATGTGAGATTATGCTATTATCACTGGTTTTCCAAATTTAGTGGAAATCCTCATATGTTCTTTTTTACTGAATCGAAAATAAAAACAAAAAAAATTGTTCCTTTTTGACTATCCTACTCTGCTGAAAAGATCGATTCTAAAATCCCTGAAATTGCTGCACTAATATTTGCTTGTAAAATTGACAACATTGAATATTTTCTCAGTAATATTTTTTTTTATTTTCAGTTGTTAGCTTACATGATATCGTCGGCCTGTGCAAAAACTAAATGTAAACTTCAAGAAGCTTCTCTTTTATTGTTTGAGGAAATTATACAACTACCTGTTGCCCCTAAAAATAATCAGGAGCAAGAAATACGAGAAAATTTGATTCTACTAGCGCATTCTTTAACAAATCGCCCATTTGGTTTTTCAGCTTGTGGATTTTTTGAAATTGATTATACACTGATGTTTGCTCTGATTGGTTCCATATCTTATTATGTAGTCATTTTAATTCAATTACAGTAATATTTTATTATTAAAATATGCAAATATCATCTATCTGTATTATACAGGATATCCCATAATTAAGTACCTTCCTTCAAGCGGTGATAGAACTAGAATAAGTTGAGTTTTGTATATAAACATACGCCTTAAATAAGTTCATAAGGAAACTACAATCCCTTAAAGGGGTAAGTACAAAATAGTTATTTACCAATAAATTCAAAACTTCTTAAGTTGCAAATCAATCAAATTTGGGCCGTTTATTAATTTCATAATGTTACATGTTTTGTTAAATTTTTATGTAAATATCATTATTTATTGGGGTAGTTACAGAGGGGGGAAGGTTGAATTTTCGCTATAATTTTTTTATTATCGTTTTTGCCAATATTTAAAACGGAAAAAGGCACCAGTGTAAAAACTGCATAAAAAGGTGTTCTTGGTAAATTTCGAAAGGAGCCACCGTTTTGGAGTTATTTGTATTTTAATATTACAATATAGGATAGGTATGCAATAGCTACATACCTCTACAAAAATAATTCCACAATATTTTCAACTATTTTCAAGTATTTCAAGTATGTAATTTAACAAATGTTTATTTTTTTATTCTTGATCATCTTCCGAACTTAAGCCACAAATTTTAACAAATTAGTGTCCAAACAAATATCTAACCTAAACGAAGAATACTGGATAAGTGGACATAAATAAAACATAATTATTTCAATTAACCGACTTCTAGGACTGTATTCCTCTTTATCAGAATCTACAAAACACATTACAATACATTACGATTCAAAAAAACACACTCAATAATTTGCTCAGTGTAAAATGCTAATCATATTATTATTAAAATTATACCTACCAAACAATTGCAGCATTTGGCAAACAAAATGACAGCTGTTTTCAATTTATTAAGCTATTAAATTGTAATTTTTGTAAAAAGTATTTTTGGTGATTATTTCTCGAGTTATTTTTTGTCCAACATGGTTCAGTTTACTAATAGTGAAATGGCAGATATGCATTTCTGTTATGGAATGGCTCATGGAAACTCTAATTCTGCAAGACGCATTTATCATGAAAGATTTCCTCGGCGTGTGGTGCCTAACGGAAGAACTTTTGTACGTCTCCATGCACGACTTTCTGAAACAGGCAGTTTTAAAAGATCGACGGTTGTCATCGGGAGGCCTGTAACGATACGAACAATTCAAATGGAAGAAGCTGTTTTAAATGAAATTGAAGCAATTCCTCATACCAGTACCCGGAAAATAGCTGATGAACTGAACATTACCCATGTCACAGTGTGGCCGATTTTAAGAGACCAGCAGCTATATCCCTACCATATGCAACGTGTGCAAGATCTATTACTCAGAGATTTGCCTTTAAGAATAACTTCTTGTGATTGGTTACGCAGTAAAATAATAAGAAATCCAGGTTTCCTAAGACGAATGTTGTTTACAGATGAAGCTTGTTTTTTTCGCAATTCAATTATTAATTTCCATAACAATCACATATGGGCCGAACACAATCCACACGCTTTAATAGAAAATAATTTTCAATAACAGTTTTCTTTTAATATTCTGGTTGGAATTGTCGGTGATCACCTCATTGGGCCTCATTTTCTTCCAACTAGACTTAATGGGGAAGAATACCGAAGATTTTTAGAATTTGGTTTACCTGGACTTTTAGAAGAAGTTCCAGCCATGGGAAGATTCCGTAATTGGTACATGGACGACGGGGCTCCACCGCACTTTAGTCTATTGGCGCGGCATTTTTTGGATGAAAATTACCATAACCGTGGAATTGGGAGAGCAGGTTCACAACCATGGCCTCCTCGCTCGCCCGATATGAATCCCCCTAAATTATTTCCTCTGGGGACACCTTAAAGCGTTAGTATACAAAACTCCTATTGTAAGTGAAATAGAATCATTAATTCATGTGACACAATAAAAAAATACGCTAGGTATTTTCAGGAGAGTGCGTAAATCAATGAAAAGGCGGCTAGACAGTTGTATTGCAGTCGAAGGGGGCCATTTCGAACAATTACTTTAGTAAAATTCGTTAGTTTAGATGTTAAGAAATGTATTTAATTTAGTGTTTATTTGTTGTTGTTGTTACATATTATTAATAAAAAATTATAAAAAAATGATAATTTCCAAAAGATACGTTTCCCCATGTTTCTTGTGTGGTCCAGGGATATGCAATATGCAATATTTTGTAATTTTTATATATATATATATATATATATATATATATATATATATATATATATATATATATATTTTTTTTTTTTTGAGTTAAGCAACAAAAAATACAACTTTTATGTCTTGAAGTTTTTCGGATCTTGCTTAGTTTTCGAGTCAAAAAATTAAATTCACTTAGAATTTAATTTTTTTGACTCGAAAACTAAGCAAGATCCGAAAAAATTCAAGAGACATAAAAGTTGTATTTTTTGTTGCTTAACTCAAAATATATATATATATATATATATATATATATATATATATATATATATATATATATATATATAAAAATATAAAAATTACAAAATAGTCAGTGGCGTACATTTTTTTTGGCAAAAATATTCGATAAGGTGCCGCTCGGGACGTCACTGGACTTAATAAATTTTATCAAGTTAGTGCATAATTAGCACCTTAACACTACAAATAACATTGCCAAATTACAACAAATTTGGCTAACGGATATTTAAGACATTTACGAAAAACCAAATTTTTTTAAAAAGTTTAACATGTATCTTGAATACGAAGCATTTGCGGACCCATGTTTATATGAAATTTTTGTCTTAAAATCACTCAAATAATCGTATGTTAAATTTATTGTACATACTTAATGAACGCCCTAATAATAATAATAATGATACAGGAGTGAAAGAAGGCCACAAAGAGGTTTCAAGAAATGTTCTGATATGGCATTTCATTTAAAAAAAATGTTAGTTGACCCTGTAGAATAGTCTTGGCTCACCCTGTAGATTCGAAAATAATTTTCAGTTATAGACTTTTTTGTCTAGTTTACTTATGTTTTTAAATCAAGTTTCTAGCTATCATAGAACTCGAGATATCGAAGTCGGAAGCACTATTGCCCGACCCTGTATTTTAAAAAGTAATACACTGAACTGATTCTGCGGTTGGCTCCTTGTGAAACATCATTAAATATTTTAAATATATGAAAGAAATTTGCTTTTTAATGTTTCAAAATATTTTACTAGAAACTCTACACGTGTTTCGGCTTTTTAGGCCTTTGTAAAGAGTACAGGGAATAGTATTCCCTGTACTCTTGACAAAGGCCTAAAAAGCCGAAACACGTGTAGAGTTTCTAGTAAAATATTTTGAAACATTAAAAAAGCAAATTTCTTTCATATATTTAAAATATTTAAAAAGTAAGTAGTTAACTCACCATTGACTACGCTTTCATACACTGTCGATATGTTTGTTAAAATATTTATTGGCCTATAGTTTATCACCATCTACAGTCCCCTTTCTTATATAATGGTTTTATTATGGATTTTTTTTTAATTTAGAAGGGAAAATCCTTTGTTCCAATGACAAATTAATAGTATGCGTTAGAGGCTCTAATATATGAATACAAAAAAACTGGTGAGTACTTTTGTTGTATTTATTTTTGGTTTAACTGAATAGAATAGTTGGAATTAAAAATAACATTATTGAGTCAGTCACACTGAACATAATGTGCATATTATCCGTTTTGTAATCCAAGTTTCAGCGTTTTGGCAAATAGCCGGGAAAATAATTGTTTAAAAAGATATATGTTATACTTATCTGTGATAAGTGATAAGTTTTGTAAAAGTTAGTAAGTAATAATTAGCAAAAAATTGTCAGCGTTATTATTTTTCATTTCACTCTATATGAATACAAATTTTTTGCACTATGTCGGAACCCTTTGAAATTTATGGTCACTATTTCGTCAACTGTATTAGTTTGTTCTATATAGAAAAAAAGTTAAAATGGAAAAGTTAAATTGGAGAAAATAGCATTTAAAATGTAGATGGTCGTATTGGTTAAATGGGCCATGCAATAAAACTTATGTGGAAAATATACATTAATGGAAAAGATAATTAAAATATTTTGATGGAGATAGATCAAAACAATTCTGAAAAGTCTCATGGAATTTAAATGTCATTCTGAAAAAAAAATAGGGACAGAACAAACCAAACTCAGTCGACGATTTGTATGTTCAAAAATAAATAAACTACCAATCGGAAAGTCTCATTTGCATTTATATTTTAACAATAGGCACCACTGGCGGTTCTTCTATAGGGTCATTTGGTCAATGACCTTCCACATACAAATAAAAAAATAGAGCTATTCATTTTCTGAAGTTTAAAAATATATAATATCTATATTTTTAATATACTTAAAAAATATATTAAAGTAGAAACTTTAATATATTTTTTAAGAATATAAAAATATAGATATTGTGCATAGAATGAACTAGAAAGTTCATTCTATGCACAATACTTTCAAATATCTAGATCGCAGGATTTCATATTCATTACATTATTCATTTATAGAATTTAAAAATCTTGGGTCAATCCACAACTTGTCCTTAAAGCTAACTACGGACCGAATTTACAACGAATTAAAGTGAAATAGACTTATGGCGAATCTTCAGAAAGCAAAAGAGACAGAAAACACTGGCGGGGACAATGTCCCTGACACATTTTACGTAAACGATAATGCACGAAGTTCAGTAAAGCAGTCTTAATCTGACTAGGTACGTGTTGGTCGGTAAATTCTGTCGCGTTGTCTTTAATGTTTTTATTTGTGAACATTTTATTAGCAAATCTCTACTTGTCGTGAAATTAAGTAAAACAGCGTTTTTGGTGTTTAATATTAAATATGAGTGTTGTACAAACTATATTAAAACTGAAAGATGAACATAATAAAGTACAAGTAGTTTTTATGTTTAGATCCGTTTTAGACGGTGTTATAGGTGAGAGATTTTGGAAATTTATTCAGCCTCAAGGAACGATATCGCAGCATTTGACAGATGTAATTTTAAAAGAGTTAGAATGTCTGAAAATTAATGAAAGTCCTGAAAAATTGATAGCACAAAGTTACGATGGAGCATCAGTAATAAGTGGTACTCTTGGAGGTGTACAAGCCAAAATTAAAAAAAGTTATCCTTCAGCAAATTTTATTCATTGTTACGCTCATCAACTAAATTTAATTTTACAAAAAGCAACAAGTCAGGATAAAAGCATAAACATTTTTTTTGCTAATTTACATAGCTTTTCTTCATTCTTTGGAAAATCGCCCAAAAGAACAGCCGTGTTAGATAATGTTGTTAAGGTGAGATTACCTAAAGCGGCTCCAACACGATGGAATTTTAATACAAAGTGCATAGAGACTGTTTATACCTATCGAACAGAATTATTAGATTGTTTAGAAAAAAATAATTGATAATGAATCAGAAAACAACACTCTAAACCAAGCTATTGGTTTAAAAAACTACTTACAAAATGAACATTTTCTTTACTGGTTAAATTTTTTCCATTTAGTTATGCCTCATTGTGATACATTGTTCAATCAATTACAAAAATGTAATATCGATGTCATAACAGTAAATAAGTGTATTGGCGCTTTTAATAGTAAAATTGAAGACATCAGAAATAAAATTTTGAATAACTATTTGGAGGAGACATCCATGCAGTCTGCCTAGAGATGTAAAACGGAAGAATCAAAAAAGAGAATTTCCTTAGAAGTTTGTGATATAATTACATCTGAGATCAAAAACAGGTTTGGCTTCAGTAATCATTTAGCAGTGTCTCAATTATTTCACGTAGATCGATTTAGAGATTATAAAAAAAGCTTTCCTCAAGATATATTTAAATTAGTTAAAACGGAGTATCCAGTCATAAATTATTTGAAACTTAAAACTGAATTAGAAGTATTATATAGCCGAGAAGATGTTTCCAATAATAAAGGTGCAGTTGCTTTGTTACAGCTTTTTATTAACAATAATTTGTGCAATACTTTTTCTGAAAGTGTCAAACTGTTAAAAATCTTGTGTACTCTCCCTATGACTACCGTCGAAAGTGAACGTTGTTTTTCCACCTTAAAAAGAATAAAGACATTTTTAAGTAATACCATGGGTCAGGAAAGGTTATCTTCTTTAGCTATGCTTACCATAGAAAGGGCATTAATAAAGAATATAAAAGACTTTAATGAAAAAGTAATTGACCACTTTGCATCTCAAAAAGACCTGAGGATCGACTTGGAATTTAAATCACTTTAAAAGGTGGGGTAATACATTAAACTTTTCTAATCGACCTCCCTATCTCTTGACCCACAAACCGTCACTGATAGGCACTCCGACTATTCCGCATAATTTCATTACAAAGAGCTGGATCTTGTATTTACTACTTGTATACCCATCCAATCGGGCTCCCTTACTATTTATGTTTAAGGCAATTAAATCACTGGCGACAATAAGGAAGGAGACAGCATATTTCACATACTCGTATACGTTAAATCACAAAGTAAAAGCACATCAATGATGACAGAAGAAGGCTACATAATAATTTGTACCATATGTTGTTACTTACCTTTCGCACTGAGTCCGGTGACATTGTACTGTCCTGGGCCTGGCCCGATGCTTTCCAATTTGCCATTGTGTCGTGCCCCAAAACTAAATGATGGCGCTCGCCCACTATTAGATTCTGCTGTTTTTTTGCCTGCAGAGAGAGAGAGGTCAGTGTCACAATAAAAGAATAAAATGATATGTGGACTGTTATTTGTAACGCGACGTGCAAGGTTTGTTTACTAATTTGGAAACTTGCAATTCCCTGCTGGTTTAGATTGGAAATCAGTGACTTGCAATGATAAATTAAAATTACTCTAATGTTCATACGGTTATTTTCCCACTATCGTAGAATAAGCAAGACATGATGCGTGAGATATAACATTGTAACTAGACATAGAACTTTTTTAAGTGATGGCCAAAGACAAAAACACAAAATCCAAAAACCTTAAAGGGAGCTTCTGCTAGTAGAAATTGGAATTTATTTTTTGTTAAAAATATCATTGCATTGAAAAAACTAAAAAAAAAACGAATGCACATAACTATGAACATTATTTCTTACGTAAATAGCAAAATAAAAGAACATTATTCTTTGGTTAACAAAAATAACTGGTTCAAGTTACTTATTCTGCAATAATTACTTTATGGAATCAGTACAAAGACTATAGAAACTCTCTAAGTTATTACAAAAGTCAAAAAAGGATTACTACACAAAAAAACTAAATGAGGCAAACAAAAATACAAAGAAGGTCTGGCAAATAATAAAAAATTCAGTGTCAGAAAATAATGATAATAGTAATTACCAAATATATGATCAAAATAATAGAGTTGAAACAAACGCAAAACTAGTCTCTGAAATTTTTATCAAATACTTTTCTAATGTTGGTGAAAATTTAGCTAACAGCATAAAAAGAAGCTCGCTAACAGAAACAGCACATATTTCATCCAAAATCTTAAATATTGAAAACTCTATATTTCTAAGACCGGTGACCACAAACGAAGTATCAAATATAATTGATAATCTGAAAATCTCAAAACTCATCTCCCGGAATAGATCAAATAACTACAAAAATACTTAAAGGAATTAAATGTAACATCCTCAGTATCCTAGTATATTTGATTAACTTATCATTTCAAAATGGACAATTTCTAGATTTATTAAAACAAGCTATTATCACCCCTATATTTAAAGGTGGTGATAAACTTCATACAAACAACTTTAGGCCAATATCAGTAGTTAGTAACATAGCCAAAATATATGAAAAATGTATGGTCTCTCAACTACAAAGCCACTCATTGTTTCACAATATAATATCACCAAAGCAATTCGGATTCCGACAAAACTGTTCCACGGAAAACGCATTATTTCACTTTACAAACAAAATACATGAACATCTTAATAAAAATGAGAAAACTATTGCCATATTTTTAGATCTGGCTAAAGCCTTCGATAGTATATCACACAAACTATTATTGGAGAAAATGGAAAAATATGGAATTAGAGGAGTAGCATTAGACTGGTTAAAAAATTATTTATCAAATCGAAAGGCAATAGTAAAAATTGATAAAACACTGAGTAGCCCAGAAAAAGTGAAATATGGTGTTCCACAAGGAACAGTTTTAGGTCCGCAATTATTTCTTTTCTATATAAATGATATGCTACAGCTAGATATAAATGGAGATATCGTCTCATATGCTGATGATACTGCTTTAACATTCCACGGTACAGATTGGTCTGAAGTCAGCAAAAAAAGTGAAAAGGGACTATATAAAATTAAGTGCTGGATGGACAATAACCTATTAAGTCTTAATCATTCAAAAACAAAGTTCATTACTTTTAGCAATAGTTCTAGGCAACAGCCGAAAATTGATAATTTAAAATTCCATGCAAAATGTGACTTAATCAACTGTACGTGCGAAAATATAATTGAGAACACTACAAACATTAAATATCTAGGTCTTATAATAAATGAAACAATGAGATGGAATATTCATACCGAATATATCAATACGAAACTAAGAAAACATGTCCATATCTTCTATAAACTTCGTAACATTCTTCCAATTAATATCCTAAAAATGACGTATAAATCGTTAGTAGAATCTATACTTATATACAGCATCATAATATGGGGTGGAACATATAACAGCCAACTGAAAAATCTAAAAATTACCCAAAAATGGATACTTAAAGTAATGCTCTGTAAAAATCAAAGATATCCTACACAACAACTTTTTCTACACAGTAATGTCTTCAATGTAAATGGATTATATATCCTTAACGTAGCAAAATTCATCTACAGAAATAGGGAACTAAGAGTACCAACAAACCATATATACAATACGAGACAAAATGAAAGCAACGCTCTTACTATTCCTCGACCAAATTCTAATTTATTCAAAAAATCTATTGGCTTCACGGGTCCAAAGATCTATAATAATATTCCTGAGTACTTAAAGACAATAAATAATTACAAACTATTATGTAAAAAAATATCAATATTTATTATGCATAATTTACATTTATTCGAACAAATATTCTTATAATTATTATAATATTTATTCATTAGTTATTAATCCTTGTATAGAATTAAGATTATATTAGAACGATTATGTAGAATTAACTTTACATACAATTATTATTAGTCTTTTACTTGTTAATTATTAATACTTATAATGAATTAATGTCACATATAACTATACAAACTATTAAGGTACAAAACGATTTCCTTGTGAAATCAGGTGCATTTATTATGTTTAAACTAACTGAATGTAAAAAAAAAATAATATTGTTAATTTGGATTAAAAATAAAGTTATTATTATTATTATTTTTTTTTTTTTTTTTTTTTTTCGGTTGCCCGACGCTGGACAGTCCTCCCGTGGCCTCCGACGCCTCACGGGAGTCGCGCCAGCACATTAACCTCAGCCACTCCCCACATCCCGCAGGGTTAGTGACTGTAGGCTCCGGAATCGTGTGCCCTAAGCAGACGGAGAGAACCCAGAATGACCGCCTTCTGCATTTGGCCTGCCAGCCACTCGGCTGATTTTTGGAGGCCGGTATGATCTTTAGTTCCGAAAGTAGCGTAGGCTTTAATTCTTCGAAAA
>JANEYF010001938.1:0-16784 GCA_029963845.1 Rhamnusium bicolor | reverse complement strand
CAATGGTCGTCATAATTTAACGTGATGTATGAAATTTTATTTTTTCTCCATTTAACTATATATATATGTATATGTATATATATATATATATATATATATATATATATATATATATATATATATATATATATATATATATATATATATATATATATATATATATATATATATATATATATATATATATATATATATATATATATATATATATATATATATATATATATATATATATATATATATATATATATATATATATATGTTGTTTTTCAGGTTTTCGCGGGTGGTGAATGTTAAATTCGTTTTCCGGGTATATTCCCCTATCACCTAAGGGGGAGTATACCTGGAAAACGAATTTATATATATATATATATATATATATATATATATATATATATATATATATATATATATATATATATATATATATATATATATATATATACCAGGTCGAAACCCTAACCAAGTAGTTTGATTTCCTGAGCTTATTTTCAAGGTAGAATAAAGTAGAATTTTCTTCCGAGAAATATAAATCTGAAAATACACTCAGTTCCAAAAAAAGTGACGCACTTGATTTTTTGACCTAACTTTTTCCTTTTTTTTTAAAAAAATCAGTGGGTCGATTTTTAATTTTTTTATTTGTTGGTAAAGTAATCCTTTGTCTTTCAAAAAAAAAATAAAGAGGTGAAATTTTTTCAAAGCCTCCTGGATGGTAGTGGAAAAACTCGAACCATGTTTTTCTCAACTTTTGACTCACCCTGTGTGTTGATCAAGTAATGGTATAGAAAGTGCTTACACTCTGTATGAAAGACGCTTCTTTACGAGAATTTTGTTTTTTATTCATTGATTTATCTCTTAAAATTTTCCGAATTACAGCTTTTTTGTTGAAACCTTGCGTATATCCCACAAATTTATTTTGTTGTAGGATCACATTGCCTTTAAAAAAACAATTGCCGTTGCCATAGCAATTAATTTGTTGTATGCCTCCATATTTGACTCTTTGTCGTTGTGTCATTAATTAAGTTTCATTAAAAAAGTTTTAGAGACCAAAATTACATAAAATGCCTCAAATAAATCCTGAACAAGTAGCAAGATTAGTTGCTTTAGTAAACGATGGGCGTAGTAAACGTTACGCCGCTCGTGCAGTGGGAGTCCATGAAGCAACTGCTCGTAGAGCGATCCGTAAGTACGAACAAACAGGAAGCGCTGCTCGAAGGGTGGGTTCTGGTCGCCCTCAAAAAACTTCTCCAAGAGATGATCGCTTCTTGAGATTGCGGATATTACGGGACCGATCAAATACTGCGGTAAATGTTCAGCAAGATCTTCGCCGAATTCGTGGTGTTGCAGTAAGTAAGCAGACGGTATGTAGACGTCTAAAAGAAGTTAATTTAAAAGCTAGAAGTCCTGCAAAAGGTCCTAAATATTTCCCGAACTTCGTGCTGCTAGAAGAAATTTCGTTCAAAATTATGGAGAATGGAATATTCCTGAATGGTCGAATGTCCTGTTTACGGATGAGTCAAGGTTTTTCCCTAATATGGTGGATGGAAGAAAAGAGTGTGGAGAAGGACTGGTGAAAGGTTTAATCAGAATTTAATAACAGAATGCGAAAGTTTTAATGGTGGGTCGGTTATGGTGTGGGGGAGGGATTTCAATGAATGGAAAGACACCCCTTCATGTTTTTCCGGTGAGGCGGACGTTGACAGGCCTAATCTACATTGACATTTTACAGCAGTATGTCTTACCTCATGCAGAGTTAGTGGGCAACAATTTTATATTGATGCAGGATAATGCCCGACCACACACCGCAGCAATAGTGCGAAACTTTTTAGAAGCTACGGGTATCACCACAATACAGTGGCCTGCGAGAAGCCCCGATATGAACCCTATAGAACATTTGTGGGATGAATTAGGGAGAAGGGGTACGATCTCGCGAGAGGCCTCCGGAAAGTCTCGTAGAAATGGCAGATGCATTAGTGGAAGAATGGGATCGTATACCAATGGAAACGATAAGAAACCTAATTTCCAGTATGCCGCGTAGAGTAGAAGCTCTTAGAATTGCTAGGGGTGGCAATACACGGTATTAAGCAGTTATCCCAGTTTATAATTTTGTGTTTAATAAAAATGTTTTTTTAAAATTTTCGTATCAGTTTATTTCACTACAAAACTGTTTCTCGATAAATTCAGAAAGTTGGTAATACGCAAGGTTTCAGCAAAAGAGCTGTAATTCGGACAATTTTACCATTTTACCATTACTTGATTAACACACAGGGTGAGTCAAAAATTAAGAAAAAAAACATGGTTCGAGTTTTTCCACTACCATCCAGGAAGCTTTGAAAAAATTTCCACCTCTTTATTTTTTTTTTGAAAGACAAAGGAATTACCTACCAACAAATAAAAAAATTAAAAATCGACCCACTGGTTTTTTTAAAAAAAAGGGAAAAAAAGTTAGGTCAAAAATCAAGTGCGTCACTTTTTTTTGAACTGAGTGTAGTACAACTAAATATCAAATAAAAATAGTATGGTCCAATATATCAAATTTCAGGAATTTAATGTCATGTATTTTATTTAAAATACGATATAGGTTGTACTTCACTTCTATCATCGCATGTATTATTGACCACAGTGCATGTCTAGTTTAGCCAAACAATATGATATTTTTAATTCATCATAAAAATCCATATCCGGTTTAGCAGAAAAAGATCTACTTATAGTTTAGACACAGTTTTTGCTTAGCCTGTAGATTTTAGTTTCTAATTAATGTCCAATGTCATATTTGACATCGAACGAACAAATTACATATAAAAGTGACAACTTTTAATTTTTAAAAATTTTAGTAAGTAATTCAAAATGAAGAAAAGGGTTCGAATGTTCGTGCTTCACCCTATGCAAAGTATTGTAATTTAACTAAAGATACCTTCAAAGTTTTTATTTAAAATTTCGTTGAACGTATTCCTTTTGGTATCATTTATTTATTTACTAACAACAGAGATACAGATAAATTTCTGTTTATAATGTTACACAAGTCATAAATAAATCCACATCAAACTCACGATTTGATGATGCTGATATATATATTTTTCAATTATACTATATAATAAACCATGAGCGACATCTTCATGCTCCAATTCCAAATCGCACCCATCGTGCTTCTATTGTTCGGTAGACCTTGATGTATCCTGTTGAGTCACAATAAATTAGATCAATTTCCAAATGATTGCAGATGTTTACGCAGAACCGAATTTTGGGCTTATTAAAACTACTCGAAAAATATTTGTTTAAATAACACTAAAAAAATTTTGTTCTATGTTATACCAGAAATATAACAACTTGCAATCAAATTACTAAACAATGAAAAATCGTAATATGCAAAACCTGTTTAAACCACAAATATGTTTTTCGTAATACACTATTTTTGTTACTTTCTTATATAAGGAAGTATAGTAATCGTGATTTTTTTCGACCCTGAGATTTTGATTGATATATACGTTTTGAACCCTCCTGAATCCATTCTGACTATTTTCCGAATGATGTCTGTCGGTGTGTGTGTGTATGTGTGTGTGTGCGCGCGTGTGCGCGTGTGCGTATGTGTGAGCGTGTGCGTATGTGTGAGCGTTTGCGTGTGCGTGTGCGCGTGCGCGTGCTCGTGCGTGCGTGCGTGCGTGCGGTCATGCATGCGTGAGTGCGTGCGGGCATACGTGCGTGCGTGCGTGTGTGTGGATGTGTGCGTTAAGTGTGTATCCGCGATAACTCAAAAATACTAACGGGAGACTTCCCCAAATTTGGCAATTGACATTTTAGGTGACACATTAATTTTGGTGAATGTGGTACCACCAGAAAAGACGAATGAAAGAAGAAAAAAGGTACAATTTCGTGAAAAAATTAAAAATTTCAATAAAAAACATAACACTATGAAAAAAAATCTGTTGGCATGTTTGTAGTATCACGATACCAACCTCAGTTTTTAAGATAAAGCTTTCAAAGTTGGTACACATATTCTAAAGGCCAAAGACGATGAAAAAACAACTTTCAGAAAAAAATCTGTCGACATGTCTGTAGTATCGCGATTGCAACTCCAGTTTTTGAGATAAAGCTTTCAAATTTGGTACATATGTTCTAATAGCCAAAGGCAATGATAAATTCGGTGATGAGCAAAATTGGCCAGCCAGGACCCAAACTTTTTTGTATTTGCCTACAAAAAATATATTCTTAATGAAGGATTATAAATCATATCTACTATATCAAGCCAATAAAGTTCTTAACCCTTAATTTGATAGTGTATCTTATAGGATACGCTACATTTACAAACACATAATTTATGGTTAATGGCCAAATCAAGGTGAGCCATTTAGTTTACTGGTCAAATACGATCTACTTTATACTGTTTTACTAATAGGTCAGCCATCTATACAAATTTGTTGAAACTACTCTATGATTATTTAGCAATGGCGGCTATGTGCAACAGCTGATCGTGTCATAAGGTAAGTTTTATTAGTTTTTTACACATATTGTTCGGATATTTATATAAAATAGTACTAGGCGTTGTTTTTAGATGTTTGAACTATGTTGTATTATATGCCAGAAAAAAATTTGTGATATTTTGCAACAAAAAATAGCATTTTTATATTATGTATCTTATTATCCACATTACCAAATTGATAAGAAGATGGGTCACGTGTGTTATGTATCCTATTGTCGACATTACCAAGTTTTCAGGATGGTGTATCAAGTTTGTTTTGTATATTTTTTTGGCTACATTATATTGATATCCGAATTAAAAAAAATATATTATTTTTAATTGTAAAAAAAAACTAAAATCTACGATAAAAACGACAAACATTTATTTTTTATTTCAGAAAAAAAAAAATAAACAAAATGTTTCCAACTCGTAGAGATAAAATTGTGCCCCTTCTTCCCTCTTCTACATCAAATACTGACGAGTCAAGTGACTATGATGAAGAAAAAATACTTGATATAAATGATCGGGATAGATATTCCTACTCATCTGAGGCATCTTCACTTTCTAGCTCAATTGCAGAAACTTGATGAGATTATTTTGAACAGTTCAGATACCGACATCGCTTCAGAACAGGGCGAAGAACCGAATATTGAACTACAAGGACTAAAAACACCTATCAAAAACATTTCAGACGACAATACAACCCCAACACAATCATATGTTTTGACCCCATTGAAAACAAGATCTCATTCAAAGAGAAAAGGCCAGGAAAGTAAGGAAGCGGAACAAAGTCAAAAGAAGAAGGAACATTCTAAAATATATAACACCAAAAAGACCAATAAGAGGCGTGTGAAAAATCCCAATATAACAAATACATAGTCCAACAAAGAATTTGAGTATCCAGTAGATATACCTGATAATGACTTTTCAATACCAAACGAAGAACAATCACCTCTGCAACATGTCAAGACATTTTTTTCTATTCAGCTTATTACGGAGAATATTAATTTATATTATTGTCAAGAAACAGGAAAATCTATAAATATTGTTGAAAACGAGGTTCACGATTTCGTACCATACATATTTTGATGGGTATAGTGGATATGCCATCATATTTAGAGTATTAGATCAAATAATTTAGATAAAATGATATTGATGTAATGCCTTTGAAACGGTATCAACAAATGAGACGGTATATTCATTTTGTCAATAACAGAAATCAGAACGGCGATCCTTATTTCAAAATAAGGCCTGTTCTTGATATAAAGGTAGATGCCGTTGTGTAAGTCTGGAGAAACTCACTGGATCTGTACCAAATGCGATGCAAGACTGATTGGTAAAAACCCGTAACTACTTTTACACCTTTCATAACAACAATTAGGCAACGTTTTTTTGACTATATGTTTTGTACCCCATTTTGAATGTATTTTTCTTATTCATTATAAATATAAACATTTAAAATATAATGAGTTTTCTTTACTAATTTTTGTTATAGTATACTATAAGATACAAAATATATTAGCAATAGATCTTCTATTATTTAGCAGTGTGTCCTATAAGATACAACTCGTAATTTTTTGGCATCTTCAATTTTTCAATTTTTTTGGCATACATGGGTCCTAATAGACATAATCCAATCAAATATACCTATTTTTGTACGATGAGTTAGCTAAATCAACTCTTGTCAAATTAAGAGTTAAATAAAGCTGATATAAACTGAAATTTTTTACACATCTGACCTCATAAAATGGGGTTTGGATAAATTTAACAGTTTGACATTTGAAATGTCTAATTTAGTTACAAAAATGTCAATGTCAATAAGAAGAAATTATTAAAATATATAACATGAATTATTATTGATAGTGTCGAAGGACGCTGATAACTAATTATTTAAAAATTTTAATGAAGCATTTCATGCTACGTTATTAAAATTTAATCGAGGTAAGTGGATAATTAAATAGATTTATTTTTTTTAGATCAGGATAATATATACTGGTATAAGAAAGTTATGTGCTGGCCACATCGGATATTTTTTTGATTTGTGTTGATTTTGGATTTTGTATTAGTCAGCTCAACAGATTATTATTATCGTTATTATTTACAAAAGGATAGAAAAAATAAATACCGAGGAAAATATGGTAAGAGTAAAAAAATTGTGTAAATCTAGAAAAAATAATATAGATACGTGGTTCACGCTGATCATAATGACTAAAAATATATCGATAATCACAAGAAAAAACTACAACGACAAAATGGCATAAGATATTTAAAAAATTAATCGCGGCCAGGTGCTCCTCGACAGTACTTTCTTATCATATTCAATTTGACATGAAAGAAATGAATTACTTTGAAAAAATCATTTATTAAATATATAAAATAAATTAGATAAATTAGATAAATCAGATAAATGAGACAAACGAGACAAATGAGACAAATAACTCAAATGAGACAAATAATGCAAATTAGACTAATGAGTCAAATCAGACAAATGAGATAATTGAGAAATAAACGAGACAATCGAGATGGAAAGTAAACGAAAAAGAATAAAAAAAAATTATTATGCAATCAGTTCAAATTGGATATGATGAGGAAATACTGCCAAGACCGACTTTATTTGTTTAATTGAATGAAATTAATATTAAACCTTTTTTTTTCTTAATATCGGTTAAGCTTACAAGAAATTTACAAGAGTTTTGGCACATTTCCTCATTCTGAACATTTTTTTTTTGAAACATGTTTTGATTTGACTCATTTTTTTGTACCCTTAAGACTTGCATTTTGATAACAAATTTCAGTACAACAGATTCACCTTATGAGGTGCCCTAGTGCCTTTTTTTTCAGTATAAAATAAATTTTTAACACGAAAAATATTGTCTTCACTCCACCTTAATAAGTAGCCCGCTTCCGTACAAAACTACTTTAGGAATCCGGGGTTGTTTTAGTTGTGGTTAATTAAAATCATTAAAACTATGCATAGAATAAGTGAACAATAAAATTATTGATTTAATTTAATATGTGCAACATTTTTAATCACTATCCAAAATCATTATTTACATGATGCCTGTTTCGAAGAAATACTATATTTCATTTAAAATGTTGGGCTTACCACTTTTTTTGCCACACACGGGCCTTGCTAAAGGCAGTGTGTTGGGATAGGATCTTGGGAGGTTGGTGCCCTCACATATTAGTGGCTATAAAATAGGTAATTGTAATTTTGCAAATAAACTTCACCAAAGGTAAATAAATCAGTCGTTGAATTGTCAGAGGTCCGTAAATACTACCAATCAGAAATGGTAAAATGAAGAATTTGTGTTTTTAGTTTTCCGTTACCATATGAGGGGTGTATTATTATTACTGGGAAAAGCAATGTTTTTTCTTTTCTCGCGACTGCGGTCACTATAACGATATTACCTCTATGTAAAACAAACCTGCTTTTTTTAAATGTGATGACACATATCGAGGATGCAAGCAGTATTTCACTCTTGCCGTATACATTGAGGTTTAGCGCGATGTCGAGGTCGATGCAACAAATTTATTTTCCCATCACTGTAGAAAGGAAGGCTTCGTAGTAGCTTGCACCTTATTGGTTCACTCAGATCACTTGACACCTTTCCAGTCACATGCTTAGTCTTACACTACACAACCAGCATGGAGCACTGAAAGAGTAAACCTCTCTGGTATGTCCACTCATCATCGACATCCACCTGGACTAGCATTGAGGCATTTTCGGCATGTATCTACCATATAAATACACTACCGCTCGGTCTATAAAAAATATACTTAATCCGTAAAAAAATGCAACATTTTGTAATCCTTTAACGCTAATGAATATACCATAGTACTCTTCAACTACAAGGTATACAAAGTTTTTAATACGGCCCTGGTTTGTTTGTTTTGTAATTGAATAAAATATAGATTGCAACATTGCACTTCCGACATTATATTTAGTTAATGTTATGAAACGGCTGGTGTGTTCCATTGTGGGTGCTTATGATCTCTTATTGTTATTGTACTGTCAATGTTCAATAACTTACAAATACTAAAAAATTCACCACACGTTTTGTGTGTGTAACAATACTGCTAGAAATTTATTATGTTGCACATTTATTGGTGTGGTTTTATTAATCAAATGTTTTAGAGCGCATAACAACAGTTTGTCCTGTAACTGAATTCTAATTGGGACATTTTTATTTTGATTTATTTAAGAAAAGAGGCCATCCAACAGACGATCGCATCGACTCGATTACAGGGTGACGTAAAATAAAAAATACAAAATAAATTGCAAAATGTGTGCTACTAGCCTAAAAACTTAAAACTAATACAATATTGAAAGTTGATTTGATAAAAGAAAAAAAGATTTTTTTTATCATTTTTATCTACGAGGGAAAAGTATTGAGTAAAACAATAGATTGTATGAAATTAAATCTTTTGAGATTTTTTTTAAATGTAAAATTTAACCAAAATATATCTAATTCATAAACATTACAGCCAGAGATTTTGTAGTAAGCCGTGGTATATCCTATGAGCGAAGAATTTAACAAAGAAATTGTGTTACATTGTTTACTTATAAACGCTTTTCTATTTCTGGTTCATTATTAACTACCATCTTTCAAGAGGGTTATAGAATTTAAACAAATAAGTTTGGTTTTGTATATAAACATTTGCCTTAAATCAGTTCATAGGGGGAGCTACAACCCCTTCAAGGGGCAAGTATAACATAGTTATTTGCCAATAAATTCTAAACTTCTTAAGTTGCAAAAATTAAATTTGGACCATTTATTAATTCCATAATGTTACATATTTTGTCAAATTTTTATGTAAATATCATGATATGTTTTGGTAGTTACAGCAGGTGAGGGTGAATTTTCGCTATAATTTTTTTTACCTTATTTTTTTTTCTAACAATTAAAACGGAAAAAGACACTAGTGTTAAAAACTGCATAAAAAGGTGTTCATTGCGTAAGGCGCAATTTTAAATTTCTCTACAAAATGGTAGTTGAAAATATTGTGGAATTATTTTTGTAGAAGTTTGTAGTTATGTTCCATTATTGCATACCTATCCTGTATCGCTATATTAAAATACAAATAATTCCAAAACGATGGCTCCTATAGAAATTTAGTGAGAATACCTTTTTTTATGCAGTTGTTTACACTGGTGCGTTTTTTTGTTTAAAAAAAATCATAGCGAAAATACACACTCACCCTACCCGTAACTACCCCAACAAACCATGATATTTAGATAAAAATTTGACAAAATATGTAACACTATGAAATTAGTAAATGGTCCAATTTCAATTTTTGTAACTTAAGATGTTTCGAATTTATTGGCAAATAACTATGTTGTACTTATTCCTTTTTAAGGGGTTGGTGCTCCCATATGAACTGATTTAAAACGAATATTTATATACAAAATTCAACTTTTTGTTTCTAGTTCTATCACCCCCTTGAAGAAAGATATTTAATTTTGGGACACCCTGTATATGGATACAATTTAAAATGATAGTTTACGCAATAAATCGAATAATTCGAATTATTAAATGTTTTATGACAAACAAAACAAACATAACTGTAAACTCTTCTTCATGATAAAGATTATAAGTTAGAGAAAGTTAAATTATTTTCATAGGAGAAATAATGCATGTATCCATTGAATCCATATTTTAAAGCATTAATAAACTTCTTCTGAACTTTTTTCCATTCTTAGTATATGTAGAAGCATATTATATAATTGGAAGAACTATCGATTTATGTTCAATGCTATTTTCGAAAGATAATTTAGAGTTCAGCATTTTATAATAGACTTTTAAAAAATTAGCTCAGTATAAGTAATAGGGAACTTGTCTATAATTTTAAAAATATAAATAATACTAAAAAACATAACGTAACGTTGTAATAAAACATGTACTTCACAAAAAAATAAGTTTTCTAATTCCACGCGATCAGTATATAGGATCTAAACAGCGATAAAATTGAAGTGGCCCGAAACGAGCTACTATTGACTGTGACGTCACACCATACCATATTCGGTATTCGTCGCGCCGGGAAGCAATAGAATCAGATGTTTACCGGTGTTATAGGACTGTGGTTGATTTGTTAGTGACTGTTCTGATATAAATATATAATTGTGTTTTATAGTACCGCTTATTGTAGTTGTACAGATATTTTAAAATGACTGATCAAGGTTTTTCAAAGGGCCAATCTGATAATTTGCCTAAAGTGGATATGTTTATGGTGGAATCTTTTATACAAAATAGTGAAAGTTTTTCTCTTGGAGAGGTCCGCGGGGTCAAGGCAGAGAAGTATGTATTTTTTTTAGCTTTTAGTAATAATTTATAAACATAAAATAGTTATGACTTGATCACGGAATAAAAAGAAATAACTACAAAATGCTTAGTCGCAACTAAGCATTTTTAGCAGACTTAGTCTTATGTTTGAAAGAATTTAGGGTAATTCTTTACAACAGCCACTTCTATATTTTTCGTGTTTTTTTTTTTGTACACACGCGTAAAGTGTCTCTATAGAAGACATTTGCTGCAAAGGAAATGTTGCGCAAATGTATAATTACCTATCGTAGGTATTTTCGTACTATGTTTTGGGGCAAGGGAAATAAGTGATTGTGTCGTGTTTTCATTCACATAATAGATAAATGTAAGATTTGAATAGAATAAATTAAAGGACAAAGGAAAGGTATTTGCAATATACTATATATACTAGAGGTAAACATTTTATTCTTCGCAGACAGTAGTGTTATTGAACTTTTATATAATTGTTGCACATTCTGTAGGATACTCTTCGCAGTTTTTTGAAAAGAATCTTGTGTTTGTCTTATAAACTTCATTCTTACAATACCTAATGTATTGACTACATATTTAATTTTCTCTCCCGATAGTGCCGACTGTATTGGCGAAACGCGTGGCAGTATATTTTATAGTATAAACTAAGATTCATTCTTACAAAACCTAATATATTGATCACATATTTAATTTACAATTTTTTTTTCATCTCCCGATGATGCCGACTGCGTAGGCGAAATTTGTGGTAGTATATTTTACAGCATTTTGGTGTCTTTAGAAAATTACTTCAATTTTAGTAGCACATTGAAAATTGCAACCCTCTGTAGATTCATGTTTTTAAATAAAATGTCCTATAACTTTTTTATTTACTATTTGATTTTTTTAAAAAACAATGGATTTCTTCCTCTAGCTAACACTAACTTATAGCCCAAATTTCAATTCGAACGGACCTTTTTTTTCTTTAGTTATCGTGCTTACAAGAAACGTGACGGACAGACAGACGGACGGACAGATGAACAGACGGACACTTTGAAAGTTGTTCAGAATTCGATGATGAACGAAATGATTTTTTTCTCTGCGAGCGATATTAACGATTTTAGAAATGTCCCGATCAAATGCAATATACTCTTCGTAATCGTATTTGCGAAGAGTATAATAATAAATAGCTGTTTACTTTCGCACCAGGAAATTACCTTTACTTAGTATCACTAAATTACATTCTATCTACTAATCTTATTTTCTAACATTGTATACACATTCTTTCTTTAATCCTACCCTAATTAAAATTCAATAATTCAGAATTCGGAATATTTTATTGCCCGCCTGCGAAAAACTAGTAGATAGACATATAGTATTTAATAATGTACTTACATTAAAATGATCTTCACACACATGTAGAGACCTACTGCTCTGTGAAATGTCTTTTTTCATTTCTTCTATACGCTTTTAGCCATTTTGATCGACGAATCTTATCTTCTGGCAACATTATAAATATTTTATCTGGCACTTTTACTGTAGTATTCTTACACAACGGTACAATGCAATATTTAAAATAAGGAGTTTTTGTTTCCATTTTAAGTACCTATACACTTAAAATTTATGGCGATGCCGGTATTTTTACGGCTGAAATCAAGCAGTCGAGTGCTGGGATCTCCGTCGTGGTATGGTGTGATGTCACGACTACTCCCGCGCTTTTGAACCTGTTTGAAACGGTTCGCTCGCGCGCGAAACTTTAATAATTTATAACAAATTTATTATTGGGAATTAAGGCGTCATATTTTGCATATCTTATTTTTTAGTATTGTAGAACATTTCTATGAAGTAAAAAAAATGTGCAAGTTCTCTATTATAAGACATATGCAAATCATTTTGAATTTTCCCATAATTTTCAGTTAATCTTATTTTTTATAGATTTTCAGATCATCAACTTAAACGGCGTGCTTAGAAGAAACGTAACCAGTATCGATGTCATTCATAAAAGTATTAAATAAAGGAGGCCCCAGGTGAGAACCTTGGGGTACTCCTGATGTCACATTTATTGTATCAGGCTTAAAATTGTTTATGGCGGCTACATATCGAATTATACACCTATTTCGCTATTACCCATTATAGCAAAAATTTTCGAAAAATTCCTAAATCAGTTCTTTGAACAAAACGATATTTTCCACAATTCTCAATATGGTTTTAATAACAACCGATCCACAACTTCAGCTACCAACAACCTAACTCAATTTGTGATAAGCAATTTTGAGTGGGGATTTTACTTATGGTTCAATTTACGATCTTACAAAGTCATTTGACCTTGATACAAAAACTTAATTATTACAATTTTGATGTTAGCAATATAGATTTAATGAAATCTTATCTTTCTGATAGAGTGCAATACGTTTCTTATAACAGCACCATATATGATAAGTCACCAATTAAACACGGAGTATCCTAAGGATCAGTCCTGGGTCCAATACTATTTTTTGTGTATAACAACGACTTAGCGAACTATGATAATAAATCAAAAATAATGCTTTTTTGCGAACGATACCATCATAAATGCACAAAATGTATTTATATAATACAGCGCTCCTGTGCTAGAATATTTTATGTGCTGCTAAGTTAAGATGAAATAAGTTTATATCTACAACAAAAATCCTCATTTCGTCTAGATCTATCAACTGTTAAAATTTCGCTATTAAAACTGAGTCACCTCGTATAATAAAAAACAATTAAAAAACCAGTAAATAATCATTAAAACATCAAATACCTTACCGATTATTAATATAAAATCAGCCAATAAGGAATATCAATAAAGGTAAATAATTTAATATAAACATTACACAACACATAAGTTAAATTATTGTAAAAGTAAAATTATATAACATATATTATTATTTTTAGGTAAGGTTAAGGGAATATATTGGTCATTAATAATTAGGTTTAATAATAATATTAGTCGTCGAAAACACAATTCAATTTATATCAAAACACAATCTACAATCATCTGCACCAATCATCAGCGCGCATTTTGTTCCCTATCCTGGCTAACGCTGCAAAGCTTATGTGAATAGACTTTAGGATCATAGCACAACTTGGATAGAGACGATTGCAGAAACCATTTTATTAATCTGAAAATACTTACTCTACCATGCGTTATTACATACAATTTTCATTTTCATTGTAGCTGGAATGCCTGATTTTAAGTTATAAAATATGAAGATTTTTTGTGATTATATAGTCGTTTTATGAATAGCCTAGTTAAATTGTCAAAGGAAAGAGAAAATCTAATCTCAAACAGTTCTTCTTTTGACAAATTGACTAGGCTTTTTAAAAACGACTGACTTACAATATGCCTACGCACTATTTTAAATTTGTTTAAATCATTTTTGTTTAAAACATCGCATCGTATTTTAAACATGTTTTAAACATTTGTTTCAAACACGCCAGTCCTGGTTTTGGGTAAAAATTACAGAAAAGTGTTTCAATATTTCAATAAAAAATACATAGACAAATAATTTGTATCTAAGGAACTAGTTGTAATTTTTAATTATTGTCTTTCTGGTATTTTATGCTGTAGTAAAATGTTGTGATTCTTCGCTATTTTTTGATGAATAAAAAAGAACGAAACTTCTGTTTTAAAAACATTGATACATTAAAAACACAAGATAAAATTCCACTGAAATTTTTGTAATATTACAAGTAATATAGATGAGTGAATTAATATTTCTTTAAGCATTTAAAAGTCAAACTCGACAGAATCGAGAAATCCTAATCGAATATTCTCTGTCTTTTATCATGGAACTATATGAATTGCGTTTTGTTTCTCGTATTTGTGCTTCGAGATAAGACATAAATCACTACTAACATTCTTGAAGGTGCTAAATATGATTTTGATATCAAAATAGCCTTTGGTGGCTGTCCAACTGTCAAACTGCAAATTGTAAAAATTCCAAAAATTTGTAAGAAAAGCTTATTCTATGTGTAAAAGTATATCACTACCAACGTTTTCGAGAATGCTAAATATGATTTTGACATCAAAATTGCCTTTTGGCATCTACCAACTGTCAAACTACCAATTTTCAGATTTGAATTTCTAGTTAAATAGTTTGAGTGGCATGCAGAAAACTTTTATTAATTTCTTTTTCGAAATCAGTAAATATAAGTAATTTGGCTATCGTACTTATATATCTGTAGATTCCAATAGTACTTTAACAATAACCGTCAAAGTCATGTTGAACACCCTCAAAGACGTAGGTAGTGATAAAATATTACAATTTTTTTTTGAAATTTTGAAATTTAACAATTGGCTGCAATTAGCAGCTGCCAAAAAAGACAATTTTGATGTCAAAATCATATTTAGCACCCTCGAAAACGTAAGTAGTTATACTTTTACATGGAAGAAACTTTTCTTACAAATTCCGGAATTTTTCAATTTGCACTTTGACAGTTTGCAGCTACCAAAAAGGCTCATTTGATATCAAAATCATGTTTAGTACCCATGGAAAGGTAAATTACGATTGCGTGCGTGCGCGCGTGCTTGCGTTCGTGCATGCGTGCGTGTGTGCGTGTGTGGCGTGCGTGCGTGCGTGCGTTCTTGCGTGCGTGCGTGCGTTCCTGCGTGCGTGCGTGCGTGCGTGCATGCGTGCGTGCATGCGTGCGTGCATGCGTGCGTGTGTGTGTGTGTGTGTGTGCGTGTGTGGTTTTTTGTGCCTTTGCAATGTTTCTTAAGTGCCTGCATGTAAATATTTGCAAATAAATTTTGTTTGAAAACAAGGATATGGTTTTAGTTTACCTTTAAAGAAGTGAATATTTATTTCAAAGACGAATCATTGAAAAAGCTAAATATGTAATTTATAGATAACCCTGTCCTGTAACTTTGAATGTAATATGTTACAACCTTAAGGCATTTAAAAATATTAACAAATTATATAATTTTTATTTATTTGCTATCGCTATAGTAAATTATAATATTAAATACCATCTTTTATTACATTCTAAATATCATACCATAATAAACACGTGTTCATTTTTTTATTATTAATAGCTTATTAATATTTTAACCTGTAATTAAACATAAAAAATAACTTGGTTATTATCGCACGTTAACTAGCATCAAAATAAAGAAAAAATATTGTGTTCAAACACCTATCGTAAATTTTGTTTAGTGCCAGGCAGATGCAATGTTTTCGATTATGAATTTTTATTGCACTAGTGTATTATGAATCGGTAGATACTGTAGAAACACGCGATTGTGTTTGTAGGCAAAAACTATGGTCAATTATTAAATGTCTGGACAAATTAAGAACAGACCATAGTTGTCTTAATGACGATTAAAAAATCCAGTGGAGAAACTAAAGGAAACAAGTTTAATATAGCAATATGCATATTATTAACACATCAATTGATATACAGAGTGGTCCGTAATTACGGGGCAATACCTCAAGAAGTCGATATTAGAAAAATATAAAGTGTGTGGATAAGGAGGAGGCTATAGCAGCCTATGTGAGAATGTGGGATTCTGGAAGCTGGTGATGCTCAGGTAAAGCAGAGAAACGGAAGACCAGCCAAGGTTGGAAAGGAAATATACTCTCATCTTCCTAGCAGGGGGGAGAGGGTGAAGGGAGAATTGACTTCCCTCCGGACTCACTGGTGTGTTACACGGACGATTCTCGTGTGGCTACTAGACCGTCCTCCTGGTCGGGAATATATCTGAATCTGAAAGGCAGGTCAGTGCAGGAGAGCTTTGCTCTAGGTTCGTACAGCAGATCTTCCAGGCGGAAGTTTACACCATCCTAGTGGCAGATAAGGATGAAGGAAGGACTGGTGCAGTACAGATTGTATACATCTGCTCCGATAGTCAGGCGACTCTAAAACCGGTGTACTTTTTATCCAATTGCTCTGTAGATTATGATATAATGTGATTGCCGATGTTAAAAGAAGATTTGGACTACATTCGAAACAAAATTAGTAACGTATAATTTTTAAAAATTTACAGTTCTATGTAAGTGTCTATGAATAATATATAAAGAAATACGTGTGACTAA